>OZ004717.1:26768422-27053422 GCA_963924515.1 Vespertilio murinus | reverse complement strand
TCCCTTCCTCCTTATTGCTTTCTGGCATTTTGCGACAGAAGAAGGCAGGGAAGTCTGAGCCTTTTAATTTCAGTGCAGAAGTTGCCATTTCACCTCTGTGGCCAAGCCCTGAGTGACTCTAAGGTGGCACCGTTATGCCAGAGAAGGAAGCTCCCTGATGCAGAAGTGCTTCTATAAAGCTGGGTTATTCAGGGCATACTCCTCACCTCGACAGGCAAGGACTGCCTCCTTTACAACACATCTCAGCCTGCCTACACTATGCCATCCCTTGACCTACAAAGAACCCCAAATACAAAAGTCTGACAGGTGAATCCCAACCCTGACCTGATTGCCTATCAGGAATAGCCACTGTTGGGTTCTTAATTAAACCATTTGGATTCTGATTGGCTTAGCTGCCTTCCTTTACGAAGTGGCAAAGAGAGTTGTTAAGTTACTTTTGCCAGAAATATGTGTCCTTCATCCTCTATGGAGTTCCTAACCTGGGTGCTAATTCTTACTGCATAGGACTACCATAAACATAAGATGACATAGCATGTGTGGAAGGATTGGTAAATAGTTAAATGGCCTGCCCAAATTGACTTGTTCTGGCCCCAAAGCGAGGATGTCACCCCTGAATAACTTCCTCAGAAAACACATATTCCTGAGGCTCTCATTTGGGTCTCAGACTACATTTTTTCTGAATGCAAAGTTGAAAATGGGCTCTCGAATCATTGAAACTATGCATTAGTGGGTTCATTTTGGTTCATTATGGACGAGTCTTTGTGGTCTTGTCTTAAAACCTAACTATTATATGTGACCCTGTTCCCATGGTGAAATATATTCCAGATCCAAAGTACTGCTTTAACACATGAACTTGCTAACTGCATAACCTGTCCCTAAGCTGCACTCTGCCTGCATGTGAGAGCATGCTCATGCATTAGAACACGTCAGTGCCACCTCATCTGGCAAAGGGACAGGCACAGGAAGTTTCTCCAGTGCAGCAGAGAGAATAGCATGGAATCTGAGGAGCCCGCATCTAGTGGAGTTTCACTGGGTCCCTTATTAGGTGCTTGTTCATTGGAACAGTGTTTCCCAAAGTGTGGTACGAGTACCCCCAGGGGTACGGGAAGAGTTTGGTGGGGGCATGCACTGCTCTGTGCTTAGCTGTGCCTAATTCTACGTTCTCATGAGTTAAGTCAAAACAGTCTTGTGAGGCGTGAGATGGTCCAGTGTGCAAATAAATGCTATTTATAATATAATTTTTATTTATATTGTATTATGGGTAATTTTATTTTTTGTTTATTATTATTTTGTGTATGTACCAAAAAAGAAAAAAAGAAATGTATTTTGATTATTAAAATACATCCATTTTTGTTTTTGACGAGGGGTACTCAGTGTTACAAAAATTATAGAAGGGGTACACATATGTCAAACGTTTGGGAAACACTGATGTGGAAGATTTAAAAGAAATTTTCTTATCCTTGAGGGACTGTGCCTAAGCAATATAATGAAAAGATTTGCCTCTTTCTATGTCAAGAGGGGGAGATGAGCACTTTGGACCAAACACTTAAGTTCTTGCCCTTCATTATTTTCTTCTGAAAATTGGAGATTAAAAGGAAGTTCTATCATATATATTTATTTAGAAAACATTTAAAACTTTTAATTTATCTTTATTGTTGAAAATATGTCTCCTTCCCCCCTTTACCCTGTCCTCCCCTTTCCCACCCCCTCCCCAGGCTTTTACTGCACTGTTGTCTGTGTCAAGTGCAATAAACAAGTCAGAGAAAGACAAATACCATATGATCTCACTAATATATGGAATCTAATGAACAAAATAAACTGACAAACAAAATAGATTCAGAGACATGGAAAGCCAGGATGATAGGTGTGTGATGTTATATCAATCATAAAATTTTAAGTTAGAAAAGATATCACTTCTCATGCTTACTTATCCTACCCTCCCCCACTCACCCCCCCATACATATGCTTCAATTATTTATCTTATTCACACAGGTTTTAACTTCTGAAGCCACTACAACTTCAGTCCCTTCAGATCTGTACAGTTTCTACTACTGGTCTTTTAATGTCACAGTGCTTTTCTTAAGCTCTCAATTAAATATTCACACTCTGACTTTGCAAACTCCCTGTTTGATGGGCTCTCAATAGGTGGAAATGGATTATTAACAGTTTATTTTCAGCTGAAAAAGTGGCAAACAGAATGACAATATTTTCATGAATATTTAAACATCGCTGCTGTAAGTGCTCTTTATCAATTGCATCCAGAAGCCTTATTAAATATAAAGAATTCCTATCTCAAGTGCAAATAAATTTAGAACATATATTAAGTCTTAGTAGAAATAATTACAGTCTTATTAAGGGGTACACATGCTCTAGTCAGTGTATCTTCTTGAGAAAAGGGTGGGATTCCACATTCTCCACCAGAGGTGCTTGATGAAGTAAAGTACCACCTTCAGTTTCCCTGTGAAATCTCACAGTATGCTTCAGGCCAGCTACTCCAGAATAAGAGAGTGTCAACCACCGGAATTGCTGTGGTTAAGAGCAGATTGATTTCAGAATACAATGCACAGAAGCCCAGCTCAGCAGGCAGCAGCTGGGAGGGGCCAGTGAACATCCTGGGACTCTGAAGGTGGTGGAGAAGTGCGCCCCCGAAAGACTGATGAACAGATGACTCCCACACAGTTCCACTGTCCCAGAGAGGGCTAAGGGGCTTGTCCAGCTGAAGAAGCCAAGCAGCCTCTATTGCCTGCCTCATTAGGCATTTACTGGAATTTTTATCTTTAGATACAGCCAGTAGGGTGAGTAGTCTTGAGAGGGCACATGTGTTTATGTTGTCCTCTAGGCAAAGGCATCTATGGATTAAGATTCCAGTAAACACTCAGGGGGTTGCACATGCACAGGCTTGTTTAAAAAGGTCAAGGAATAATTAGGGACACCCTCTTAGACATTCCCCTAAGCCTTCCCTAAGTTGGAATTCAGATAAACAGGTTGGCTTCCACACACTTCCCTTTTATCAGAATGTCCTCTTTACAAACTTTCCAAACAAGTCTCTCGTGCTCCCCAATATAGAAGTGCCTTCCAGGTCACCTTTGGGGAGGAAGAGCAGCATTCTGGGCTTTTGCACCCTTGGTTGGGCCAATGTGGCTTCTTTTTAACCTGTTTTCTACATTTCAAATATTTGTGGTGTGTGTGTGTGTGTGTGTGTGTGTGTGTGTGTGTGTGGTGTGTGGTGTGTGGTGTGTGGTGTGTGTGTGTGTGTGTGTGTGTGTGTGAGAAAGAAGAGTTTTACTCCCCCAAATCCCCCACCCCCTCCTGCAAAAAGTTTAAATGGGAACCACTCAACCCCCCTTTTCAACAGTGGCTTTTTAGCTCTTTCCCCCAATAGCATGTCCTCTGGGGTCTAAGCAGAGATTGTGATTTGCAGTTTGGGCTCTCGTAGACTCTCTTCCTAACAGTGTTTTATTCATCAATTAATCCATTTATTGAGCTCTACCATGAGTCATCTAGTGTTCTAGGCATGAGAGCTCTAGCAGTGAACAAAAAGGATATACTTCCTGTCCTATGGCCTTAACCTTCCAGTGGTAGAAAGTAAAAATGCATATAAGTACATAATATGTTATGAGATAGTGATCCTTATGGAAAGAAAGAAAGGGGAAAGGGATAGAGAGGGACGGGCCTCTGTATGAGAATAGTCTTTCCTGAGGAGAGGACTTTTGAGCAGACTTAACTGTAGTGAGTGAGAGGGTGGGCCATGCAGACCTCTAGGGGTAAGGGGGTGCAGTCAAAGGATCAATACACTCAAAGGCCCATGGGCAGGATTGGGTTTAACTTCTAAGAAACCCTGCATGGAGGTGGATGGCTGGTTGAAGTGAGGGAGAGGCAGAGTGGGAGAAGGACAGAGAAGTGATCAGGAGCCAGATCATGTAGCACAGGCAGTCAGGGTCACAACTTCCTTACAAGTGAGATGGAAAGTCTCAGGTTTGTGCAACAGGGTCACCACTTTAAATTCTGGCTTATAGCACTGCAGAACGTGAAGCTATTATAAGTTAATTTTTGACTATTATAATAAAATCATTCATTTGAATAACAAGAACTGTCTCCCAAGAGACACAGATTCAAGTAGCAATCTAAACAGTACTCTTCCGAGATAGAGGAGGGGGTCACCTTTTATAGAGAATTTTCCTGCCCACAGTTCCTATTCTGATTGTTTCATGTGCAGTTTTGATTAGTCTAAATCATGCAGTTCTGATTGGTTGGTATAGATGCAAATGAAGATGTGGTTTGTGGAGTTGAGCTTGGACATGGCCAGCCTCAGTCCATTGGTAGAAAGAGGAAGTCAGAGTTTTCCTGCAGTGATTGACTAAGCAAGTGGGGTCCAGTGTGGGAACCTCAACCTGAGGTTCTTCCTGGTACACAGAGTATGTGAGGTGCCCCTGGTGGCAAATGACCATTAGACTTTTATTTATACAATTTTGGACCTTGGTTGATCATGGGGCGTCCATCTCAGCAAATAACTTTTTTCTTGGACTTCATACCAAGTGAATTTTTCTTCCCAGGGCCCTTGTGCGTGACAATCCAGTATTGTGGACGTAGAAAGAATTACTTAGAAAAGGTTATATCCATGTGGTTTATGGAATATATTTTAATGTCCTCAGGGGGAGGACATTTTAATATGGCCAAATCACAAACATGGAATCAGTTTTGAGGAAAGCAAAAAAATTATAAATGCTTATTTGACAAAGTAAATCTATTATTCAAAATAGGCTGTTAGGTCATTAGATGCCATGCAGCTAAGCAGGAAGAAAAATTAATTTGGAGAAAGCACTATGTAAAGTAAATGCTGCAGAGCCTGAGGCAGGTGCCCAGTAATTAAAGAGGTAGAATTAGTCTACTATTATCTGCCTTTATTTTTCAATAAAAAGAACCTTCATTTCCAACCAACACTGTGCTCAAATATTTAGGTCAGTTTGAGAATTGAACTTAAAAAAATTTTTTTAAGTTGGATTCTTTAAAGTTTGATAACTTAAAGAGGTCTTAAACTATTGTTTCACAGTCTTATCACTAAGTCAAAAGCATGTTAAAAGAATCTATTTGAATATGAGACTATATTGAATTTAAAAGATAAATCACACAGCTGTGCTTTCTATCCTAAAGAGTCTAAATGAGTCTTGCCAAAATGCTTCTAGCATAAGGATCTCTTCTCATCTCTTTCCCTATACTCTGCTTTTGTTTATGTAGCTGGCCTATTGACAGCTGAAATAAAATCAATGTCCTGAACCACTCTGTTCTAAATTTCATTTTGAGAAAAAAGAAAATGTTCCCTTCCAGAGCCTACCTATTTCTTCTTCTAAAGGATTTTTTATTTTTACATTAAACATTAAAACAGTGATTGACATGATGCATTTTTCATTGCTATTTCAACTTTCTAATTTGCAAGTGGAAATACCAAAGTGTCAAAGTTTATCAACTGATTATTCCTTCTTTCCTTTCTCTGTAAATACGTAATAAAGCCAGTTGGGGGTTTAGGGAAGGCAGGTGCTGACCTAAGTAACTTCAGAAATGATGGAATCTGTAAGACTCGGACATAAGAAACTGTACACAAGTACGGCATTCTAGCTGATATAGGTGTTTCCTATGGGATTATGGGCTAACAGTTACGATTTTGCTATACATTGGTACTAGAATTGAGTGATTGAATAAGTGGATAACAGAGAGTTCTCTGACTGTTTGAGTGGGGGGGGGTTACTGTCTGTAAGAAAGGAAGGCTAGAATTATCAATAGTGTAATGGATAAAAGTTGGAGATATCAGTAGGAACTCATGGCTTGCTTAATACAGATATAGATGGTTATATAGGTGTAGGTGGTTACACATAAAACATACTAATAATTGTATAAAAGTTAGTATATATATATATATATATATATATATATATATATATATATATAGTTTATATTGTATATATCCTTGTTCTGTTAGCTGAGCAGCCCTAAAAGAAACGATACCCCAGTAGCAGCAAGCATTCCTAGAACCCAGATCTTGGTCTATAATATCATCCTCCAATAAAAGGAATTAAGGCTGTGTGGAGAAATGGCTGATTCTAGGACTGAGGCAGGACATCATCAAGATGATCCTGGAGCAACTTAGAGTGCCAGAAAAAAAAGACAATGCTAAACAAACAAAAACAAACAAACAAACAAACAAACAAACAAAAATACACTCATAATGACAGTTTTGTATCAAAGGAACATGAGTCAAATGAAAGAGCTCTGATTGCTTAAAACAGAAACAATTTGAACAATAAAATAAATAAAGTAATATTTCATTATAACTTAAAGTTTAAAATAAACATCCATGCCCTGACCTCTTAGGTTTTGGGTTCAGTCCCCAATTGGGGTGTGTATGGGAAGCAACCTATCTCTCTCTCTCTCTCTCTCTCTCTCCTTCTTATTTCTCTAAAATAAATAAAATTTTCATAAAGTAAATATCCATGATTCCATTTAATAAAGTAAAAGAATAAATCCAAACAAAGTATAAATTTTAGTATCATAATAGTTTACCATATTGGTTCATTAATTGTAACAAATATCCCATACTAACATAAGATGTTATTAACAGGAAAAATGGGGTGGGAGGTATATGGGACCTCTGGAACATCTTTGCAATTTTTTTGTGTGAATTTAAAGTTGTTCTAAAATAAAAGTATTTTAAAAGATGAATCTAATTAAAGCTTACAAAAGTAATTCAAGTGCCTTATTAAGCTAAGATGGATATGATCCTTCCTAACTCTTTCTGTGTGCTTTGTTTTAGTGTAATTAGAAAAGTACAAGAAATTGCAAGAGAACAGAACCCTTAATTACTACTGAAAGCTATGTGTGGCTGCCTTCTCTGTGTCCTCAGTAAGTAATAAGAACATTTTAAAGAAAGGTCCGCTCTGGAGGGAACATTGTAGTTGAAAAAAAAAGAGAGAGAGAGAGAGAACATGCTTTCTCCAGTGTTTTTATACTGCTGCTGTAAAAATGTTGCCCTTGCACATAAAAACATATTATCTACTGTAATCCCCAAAGAATATTCTTCATATAGTCAGTAAGTAAATGTATGGTAGGCTTGAGTTGTTCTCCTATTACTACAGGGCTTAAACTGGCAAAGCACATGTTTACAAATGCTAGAAGTAAAACATTTAAATGCTTAATAATGCCCTGTAAAACCGTTGAAACAAATGACCTTTTAAAAATTAAATGGAGAGGAAAAAAATAAATTTTTAGTACATATGTAATGACAGTCAGAAGGTTCATTGCTCTTTGCTAGGTTTTGTAACAAACAGTTTTCTTTAAATACAATATTGATGGTTTTATTATCAAATGCATAAAACCAGATCTCAGTATTTTTTTCTCACACCTATTACTCTGGAACATTTTGAAAGATGATTTTTTATGTGTGTCTGGAAATATAAAGGACTGTAATTTAAAGCACACTCTACGGTTTACCTAATAGGTTTTGACAGTGGTACTCCATCAATATTTTACTGAAAATGAAAAATGAACATCAGACCATTTTATTTATTCTCTCTAGAGCCTAGTAACCTACTGCTTTGCTCCAAGGGAAGTCCCAGTTCTTCTAAAGAATATGGCCTTTGGAAACCTCTCAGGGAAACTTCACTGCCATCTGTCCACCTTTTATTTATGTTTTCATGAAACCCTTTCAGTCAGTCCAAGACTGGTGACACTTTGCTGTGGGGGAAGCTTGGTAAATAAGGATTTATTTCAATATACTCCATTTTGGTTTCCACCGAAGAGATTAGGGTGTTGGGCACCTGACCTATTGAGAGAAATGAAGGTTATGTTCTAAGAGGAGCCTCCTGGGACCTTCTCATTAAGGCCTGGCTAAGTTCTCAGGTACCACAGAGCCCTGGACTGGATGTCTCAGCTCTGACAACAACTCCCATTAACAGTGGGATCTGCCAAAACCGGTTTGGCTCAGTGGATAGAGCGTCGGGCTGCGGACTGAAGGGTCCCAGGTTCAATTCTGGTCAAGGGCATGTACCTTGGATGCCAGCACATCCCCAGTGGGGGATGCACAGGAGGCAACTGGTCGATGTTTTTAACTCTCTATCCCTTTCTCTTCTTTTCTGTAAAATATCAATAAAATATATTTAAAAACAAACAAACAAACAAACAAACAAACAAACAAAAAACACATTGGGATCTGCTCCTACCCACTGTTACTGCATTTGGGTAAATCCTTCCAGCACTTTAAAGCTGAGTTTTCTCACATGAAGGTGTGAGAGGCCATTTCCTCCCCCTATATCTATTAGTTTTGTTCTTTCTCAGCTTCTTACAAATTGTACAAATTTAGGTGAAGAAATCACAAACCATTATTCCTTGTGATACATTGGGGAAAGAGGCAAGAGAAAATCTGACATGAATACAAGTGATGTGTGCAGCCAACAGATGGGGAAGTGCATCACATTGCTGTTGTATAGTATGTGAAATCAAGAGGAAAATATGGCAGATTTCTTTTTCCTGTCTGTCTACTACAAAATGCGAACCCCCAAACCTTGAGAGGTACTTCAGTAGTCCTGCCAAGTACCTTACTTACAAGAACTGAATGAACAGTTAGTTGGCATTTCTAAGGATACCACCAGGTATTTTTTGAATGTAATCTACTATTTTGATAACCATAGCAATAGTTTTCAAGGCAATAAAATTGAAACAATTTTAATATCATCTTAGACCCAGTACATTTGGGAAGGACACAATAAATCTGTGAAGATACATCCCATCAATTTTTAATTTCTTCTTACAGACTGATTTTGTCTGTTTTATATATAGAGAGATCTATAGTTCTCAATATATCTCTCCATATAAAATTTACCATTGAAAACGAGATGTAAGTATGGATGCTATAGGGATTATTACCAAATCTGACTAATTTATGAGTGTAATTTGCTCCATGAAGTGAGTAAAGAAAAAAATTATAGTCAACTCAGCAGGTTATAGACATTTTGCAAAGCAGGAGTGAAAGAGGACTTGTAAAATCCGATGGAGAATATCTACAAAACCTATAGTAACATCATTCTCAGTGATGAGGTTTTAAAATCAGCAAAAAGTTGAGGACAGCTCCTATCACTCTGTAAATTAGTCACTGCTCTGACACTTTAGTTCATTGTAATAAGACAAGAAAATAGCTATGGATAGAAGGAAAGGAACAAATTGTCATTGTTTACAGGTGACAAGATCATCTACATAAAATACTGATTAATCTATAAAAAAATTATTAGTATGAGGGAGTTTCACAATGTTCCCAGATGGAAGAACAATATACAAAGGTCAGTTGCATTTTAACAAACTGGCAACAAACACAATTAAAAAAACCCTACCAGATATTGTTGGGAGGCCATTATTCTGTCTACAGGAGTAATTTTACTCTATTTTATTTTTATATTGAGATATAATTGATATCTAACACTATATTAGTTTCAGGTGTACAGGATAATGTATATACTGTGAAATTATCACCATAATCAATCTAGTTAACATTCATCACCACATATAGTTACAATTTATTTTCTTGTGATGAGAACTTTTAAGATCTATTCTCTCAGCAACTTTCAGTATAATTAAGTATAGTCACCATGTTGTACATTACATTGCCAAGACTTAATTATTTTATAACTGCAAGTTTATACCTTTTGATCCTCTTCACCCATTTTGCCCACTCCCATTCCCCATCTCTGGCAAACAAACACAGTCTGTTTTTTCTGTATCTTATGAGTCTCTTTCTGACTTATTTCAGTTAGCATCATGTTCTCAGGTCCATCAATATTGTTGTAAGTGGCATAATTTCCTTCTTTTTATGGCTGGATAATATTCCACTGTGTATGTATATCACAATTATTTTTACTCTTTCATCTACTCATGGACATCTACTCTTTCATCATCTCATGGACACTTAAGTTATTCCCATGTCTTGGCGATTGCAAAGAATGCTCCAATGTATATGGGAGTGGTGCAGGTATTTTTTTTTTTTTTTGCGTTAGTATCTTCATTTCCTCTGGATAAATACCCAAAAGTGGAATTGCTGGGTCATATATTAGTTCTACTTTTAACTTTTAAAGGAAATTCCATACTGTTTTACCCAATGGCTGCACTAACTTACATTCCAACCAGCAGTGCACAAGTTTCTGTTTCTCCACATCCTCACCAACATGTTATTTCTGGTCTTTATGATAATAAGCATTCTAACAAGTGTGAGGTGATATCTCATTGTGGTTTTAATTTACATTTCTCTGATGATTAGTGACCTTGAATGCTTTTTCATGTGCCTGTTGCATTTGTAAGTCTTCTTTGGAAAAAGTATATTTAGATCTCGTGCCCATTTTTAAATTGGATTGTGGGGAGGTCCTTTCTTTCTTTCTTTATTTGTTGCTACTGAGTTGTGTGAGTTCTTTATATATTTTGGGTACTAACCCTTATCAGATATATGATTTGTAAATATTTCCTACCATTCCATTGGCTGTTGTTTTCATTTTGATGATGGTTTCCTTTACTGTGCAGACCCTTTTACTTTAATATGTTTGCTTTTACTTTTGTTGCCTTTGGTTTTGCTGTTAAATAAAAAAAAAAGTCATGGCCCCAACCCATGTCAAGAAGTTTATTGCCTTTCTTCTAGTAGTTTTATGGTGTTAGGTCTTTTGTTCACACCGTTTATTCATTTTAAGTTGGTTTTGTTTAGGGTGAAAGAGTGGTCCAATTTCATTTTGTGTGTGTAGCTGTCCAGTTTTTCTAATATGCTTGTTATGAGATTGTCTTTCCCCCCATTGTATATTCATCAGAGGTTAATTGGTGATATACACAGGGCTTATTTTTGGGTTCTCTATTCTGTCTATTGATCTATGTGTAAGAGTAGTTTTAGTATGCATTTCACGGAAATATCTTCTCATTACTTCTCCCTTTAAATTTCCACCTTACTCAGCAAAACACATTTTCCCAGTTAAAGAACACATTTTTTTTTCCTGGGAGGGCACATTCCATTTTGAGTAATGGCTCATTTCTATTGCTTCATTAAACACATTTTTTTAGCACCTCTTAAAAAAAACACCACACAGACATTGCTAGGAGTTTAAGACAAATAGGTAGACAAGACTATTATAGTCCTTATTTACCTAAGTTTCAATCCTGCTCAGCTACAAGCCAAGCACTGCCAGTAGGGCCTACCACCCCATCTGTCAGGGGTCAATCTATATCCCTAAAACTATATTTGTACCCATATTTTCTCAGATATACTTGGGATTTTCCCCTATGTTCACTTTGTTTCTTGAACATTTTATGTTTTAACTGAAAAAAACAATTGGCTCTCTTTTCCCTAAAAACCATACTACTTCTTCCAAAGAACTGAGTGCGGAAATTATATTTTGGATGAATTTTCTAGAAGACAAAAGGTATTAGCTTTCATTTCTCGTAAACTGGATATTTTTCATGTATCCAGTTGTATAGGTTTTACAAATACATAAGGTCTAACATCTGAAAAATAGGATTTGTTAAAATTAAGAATTTATGTTAATTAAAAGACACTTGGAAATGAGTGTAAAGGCAAGTTAAAGTCTTGGAGAAGATGCTTGCAATACATTTACATAATACTCATACTTTAATGCATAAAGAATGCTTACAGCCCTAGTTGGTTTGGCTTCATGAATAGAGTGTTTATCTGAAGATTCAAGGGTCCCGGGTTAGATTCTGGTTAAGGGCACATACTTCGGTTGCAGGCTCCTCCCCACCCTGGGGAGACAACCAATAGATGTGTTTCTCTCACATCAATGTTTCTCTCTTTCTTTCACTCTCTCTAAATTCAATGGAAAAAATATTTTTTGGTAAGGATTAACAACAACAACAGAAAATAAAAATAAATAAAGAATACTTATAAATTAATGTGAGGAAGGCATTACAGTGAAAACAAATGGGCAAATGACAGGAACAGACACTTTACAAAAGAAGATCTCCAAATGGCCTCCACACATATGAAAAGGTACTTAATGTATAATCTGGGAAGTGCAAATTAAAAATATGCTTACTCACCAGCAAGATTAAAATCTTAGGAATAGACAACACCAAGTGTTAACCAGGATATAAACAACTGTAATTTTCTCTCACTGCTAGTGGGAGTGAAAATTGGTATAGATATTTTGGAAACCTCTTATTATCTACTAAAGCTGAACATAAACCTGTATTATGTTCCAACAATTTTCATCTTATTATTTACCAATTAGAAATTAGTGCATTTGTCCACCAAATGACATGAAAAAGACTATTCATAGAAGAGAATAGGTAAAGAACCCAAATATCCATCAACAGTGGAATAGACATAGAAAGTTGTGCTGTGTTTTTAAAGAAAAAACTATAACCACAGAAATAACATGCATCCATTTTATAGATAATTTTCAGTGAAAGAAGGCAGGCACTGAAAAAGCATATGCTGTATGATTTCATTTATCTGAATTTTAAGGTTCAGCAAAACTAATTTATGATGACAGATGTCAGATAACAGTAGTTAAAAATAGTAGTCATTAAAAGGTAAAATTATAGTTAAAAATAGTCCTTTTTTTTAGTCTTCTTTTTTTTTTAGTCTCCTGTGCAGGGGATGTTCCACACTTTGATCCATGTGCTATGTATGTGTACATATATTCATTGAGCTGTTTACTTAAGATATGTTCCCGCACTGAAATGATACATTACCTCAATACAGCGATAATAGGTTAAGACAAATTTTCTGAGCAGTGGTTTTAAATGCTAATATGACCACAAATTCTTAAATGTGTAGGCTCCTTTCAAAAGATGAATCCCACTTCCTCATCCTTGGAGGACTTTGAGATGCACTCCTAGTGGGTAAAATGTGGCCGAAGTGAAGGTGTGTCCCCATGGAGACGAGGCCATAAAGACCCCGGGGCCTTTCTCCTTGTTCTCCCTGGTAGATCACTCACTCTGTGGGGGATGGGAGGAGAGCTAGTCAGCCACATCCACTCAGTAAGACACTCCTGAATTCCTGACCCTCAAAAATTGTGAGGTAATACATTTTTGTTGCTTCAAACTAGATTTTAAGGTAATTTGTCATGGGGCAGTAGATAACTAATACACCCCTCCACTCATGAATCAGACGATTGAGACAGGAAATTATGCTTCAAATTTTTCATCTGTACAATGCGGGTGAGAAGAGAACTTATCTTCTGTACACCGTGTAAATATGATCCTCTTGGAGAAATACTGACAGCATTAGCCAAAACAGCCACTCACCGGGAAGCCCTTCAAATAAGCTGCATGTGTGAAAAAAAATAGAAGCTTGTTCGCTCAATTTTAAACCTCTCGATAGTTTCTTAAAAACTATTATGACTTAATTACATCTTGAACTGAGATTCTCATGTCATGACGTTTATCTGGAAAACATAAGAAAACAAAACAAAAACACAACCTAATAATATAGTATTAACATCCCAGGCAATAATGGTCTTGGAGGTAGAATGACACTCCTACCAGGTCGTCTGGCCAGAGTTCAGTCACAATTCTTAATGATAGGAGAGTGAGTCATAGCTCTCTTACAGTACATGAATTTGGGTATAATATAAAAGGTAAAAGCAAAATATTGCTTGATAAAATTAATACAAGATGATTCCCATTATCCTCTTAAATCAAACAAATCATCCAAAATAAAGAATACATGAAAAAAAATTCAGGGTAAAAACACACGCTCTCCCAAACATGCTAATATGGATAGTGTACTTAAATTACGCTTCAATCTTTTCCAACTAGAATATTTCTTTAGTTCTATAGAGACTTAAAGTTTTTATATTCCCTTAAAGCTGAATAATGTCTTCAAATTTTTGAGTTAAAACGTTTTTTCATGTACTTTTTAATGTGGGCAAAGCAAATGATCTTTTTGGAATATAAAATTGTTAAAACTAAGTATCTGAGAACTGTCTGGAGGGTGAGGATTTGTTCACATTCCATTTTGTCTGCTATTTTTGCCTGAGCTCAAGTTTGAAATACAAGCCATTAAAAAGGAGGTCAGCATCACGGAGATATGAGAACAGCTTTGATTATAGTTATTTCTGTGAAAGATAAAGATGATTTATCTTGTGCTGATTATAGGTTTACTTTCCTCTCAGGGCAAGTTTTAAAATCATTTCCAATTTTATCAGTAGTGTTAAATGAAATCATGCTTGCATTTATTCTTCCTGATAAATTTTGACTGAAATATATATTTATGCATACTAGAGGCCCAATGCACGAAATTCTTGCAAGGGGATTGGCCCTTGCAGACCCGGCTTCGTCCAGAAGGTCATCTGGAAGGTCGTTCAGCCATCTGGTCTAATTAGCTGTAATAGAAAGAGAATGCAGTTTGAAGTTGCACTTTCAGGTAAAATCTGCTTGTGCCATTTACTGCATTCCCGTCTGAGCTTCCATTTCTCCATCTGTTAAATGGAACTCATGAGAATCACTTCGTTAGGTTCTGAGGATGAAAAGTAAAACAGTGCTTGTAAATCTTGCAGTGCAGTGTTTGACTAATAGCATATGCTCAGTGTTTTATTCTATTATTAATACTATTTTCAACTACATCATTATTATTGCTACTATTTATTTCACATTAGTTTCCCTAAAATGCATATGAGAGTGGTCAGTTACTCATTGGAAGTAAATTTTAAGAAGATTGGCTTTTCCTTGATAAATACATTTTATGTACATGTGTGGCTAAAAGAAAGTGAATGCATAAATTGTCCTGTGGGGGTAGCACCCTGTCTAGGTTCACCCAAACTCAACAAGCACAGTTTTCCTGTCACCTGCTTCTGTGTTGGTCTGCTAGTGCTGCAGTACCAAGGCACCAAAGGCTGGGTGCCTAAAACTGGGTCTGAGAAACTTGTTTCCTCACAGTTCTGGAGGATAGACATCTGAGATCAAGGTGTTGGCAGGGTTGGTTTCTTCTGGGACCTCTCTTTTTGGCTTATAGATTGGCTACTTTCTGTGCCTTCATATGATCTTCCCTCTTGTGTATGTCTATGTCCTTACTTTCCTCCTTTTATAAGGATACTTATATTTTGGATTAGGGCTCACCCTAATTACCTCATTTTAGCTTAGTAACCTCTTCAAAGACCCTATCTTCAAAGATAGTCATGTTTTGAATTCCTGGGGAGTATAACCTTACATATATATTTTGGGAGGACTCAATTCTGCCTATGACAATTTACAAGAACTGATTGTGTATGAACTTTAGAAATGTTCATGATTGTGGACCATAGGGATTTGGGACATCACAAAAGGAAGCTTGCTTCTCAATAGAATTCTGTTCACTGGTGAAGTTGGGGGTGGGGGACAGTGAAGGTAAGGATATTTGGAGAAGCCTTTTCAGGCTGGATTTAATTGCAGAGGATGATAACTCAGGGCTACTGGGCTGTTCACGGCAGCTTTGTCCAAGTAGCATAGATGTAACCTAGGTCATCAGTGGTAGAAGACGGATTCCAATTATTTTCACTGAAATAGTAAGTAACCCATGGTTTAATGATTCAATAGCAGAAAAATTACCAGAATAATGTCTACACTGGTAGACTAAAGGAGAAGACCCATATAATTATTTCAAATGATGAGAAGAAATATTTGATAAACTGTAATACCTGCTTATTATTGTTAAACAAACCACTCAGAAAAGTAGCCATAGAAGATTTATCAGCCCTGTAAATGCTCTACCTTTTAACCAACTTCCTGAGGGTCTATCCAGAAAACAGAAAAGGAACTTGAGTATTGACAGAAAGGGGAATTTAATGCAGGGAATTTGATACAGAAATAATAGGTGGAATGTCAAGCACGAACAGTGAAGAGATCTGCAGTAGAAAGTCACAAGTACCTCAACATTTGAGTCACATAGAAGAGATGACATTGTTACCCAGACACTAGGGATCACAGGGAAAAGATGGCATTGGTAGCCCGCTAGGGTCACAGGGAGGACATGGTGTTACCAGAGCCCAGGAGCTGAGGCCACCTGGCAGACTGGGAATCGCAGCAGGACTGCTGGGTCGGAGCCAAAGGAGACAAGCAATCTCTTGAAGTCATGAGAAAAGTGAGGAAATGCCTGGCTCCCTCTTGCCCTTGTGTTCTGTCTCTGGCCAGTGCCTTTGACCCGGTTGGAAACAATCTGATATGGGCTCAAAGATATACAACCACAGAGGTTCTTTCATTATTAATAAATGGTGCACTTAGCAGGAAAAGAGCAAAGCGTAGATTCGAGAGCCAACGAGTTCCTGCCTGGTAGAATGTACCCCTAGACAAAGCAGCATCAGACTGTGGAGAAGCTAGAGAGGCAGCTTCATGAAACTTAGGATATGACAGTGATGTGTAATGTTCCTAGACTGATAAGTGTGCTTAAGGTGATGCTAATGCTGAATGACAGGAAAATATACCAGATGTGTAAGATTTGGAAATGCCATAATGTTCTGGAATGTGTATGGGATATTAAATATTCACGAACAACTCAGATAGCTATGGACAAGAAGAGCAAAGAGGTAAAACAGACCAGATAAACCAGCAATATACACTATAAAACTGTAATAATAAAACCCTCAAGGGAAGGTGCAAAAACATAATAAAGAACCCAGGGAACGTGATGGATAGCTTAGAAATGTATCTCTGGGGAATTTGATATATGACAAAAGAGGACCCTCAGAACTTTGGGGAAGTGTTGAATTTTTCAGTAGGTGGTATTGGGAATAGTCCCTAGAGCAAATAAAGATAAATATCTTTCTGACTTTATTTTAAAAAGGCTAAGTCTAGATAGATTAAAGATCTTAATAAGAAAGACAAAATTAGGAGTCAATTGTTTTCCCTAGTAATTATTTGTATTAGGAATTGTTTGACTACTCCAAGAAGGTCATCTGGCTTGTTTCTAGTTTTGCTTTTTAAAAATATATATATATATATATTTATTGATTTCAGAGAGGGAGGGAGTGGGAAAGATAAAAACATCAAGGATGAGAGAGAGCCATTGATTGGCTGCCTCCAGCAACACCCTCCTTCCCCTACTGGGCATCAAACCCACAGGTTGGGCATGCTCCCTGACTGGGAATTGAATCGTTACCTCCTGATTTGTAGGTTGCTACTCAACCACTGAGCCATGCTGGCGGGGCTTGTCTCTGGTTTTTGACTATCACGATAAAGCTGCTGAGAACATTTGTATATGGGTTTCTGTGTGAACGTAAGTATTCATTTCTCTGGGATAGATGCCCACAAGTGAAATTACGGGGTCACTTAGTAATTACGTGTTTAGTTTTATAAGAAACTGTCAGACTGTTTTCCAGAGTGGCTGTACTGTTTTATATTCCCACCGAAAACATGTGTGTGATTCACTTTCTCTGCACCCGTGCCAGCATTGGGTGTTGTCAGGATTCTTCATTTCAGCCATACTGACGGGTGTGCAGTAATTTCTCCTTGTGCTTTAATTGGAATTTCCCTGAATGCTAATAATGTTGAACATCTTTCAATGTCTTTATTTGCCTTAAGATGTACTTTAGGGGTTAGGAAAATAGTTCATTTTAAGAATCTTGAAGGAATAAATACTGGAATGGGCAAAAGAGTACAATACACTTATTTGACTGGGCAACTGGAAGCATTTACAGAGTAGCCAGAGAGGAAAAGCTTGCTTAAAAAGCCAGAGAAAGAGGATAGTGAAAAATAGATTCTTGAAGCCAAAGACATCTGCTTTTTTCTTCTTTACATGACTTTTTTTGGTGTGTGTGTATGTGTGTGTGTGTGTGTGTGTGTGTGTGTTTGTGTGTGTTTTCCATTTTCATGGTCTACTCTTAACCTCTAATGACACCTGCACCTGCACACCAGCAGCTACTGGTGAGGATTACAAAAAAAAAGTACAGGCATTCATTTTCTAAACAGGTCTAAGAAGTAAAAATGAATGAACAAACATGACTTGATTATGTCACTGCCCAATCATAGGATAAGTACAGGTTTGTTCAGAGAAGAGAATTTGAAAATGATTCAAGTAAAATGTTAGGCGACAGGCAGGAAAAGGACTGGGCAAAGCCTGGGATGTTAATTGATGCAGTTAAGCTTAGCCCTACAGCCAAGGCAAATGTTAGAGGGAAAAGCGGAGTCAGTGCCAGTACTTCAACTCCAAATCCAGACACTGAAAACTGAATTCATATCCAAACAAAAAGCCGGGCTTCCTGACACCCTTTGCAGATACAATTGTGCATGATCTCTTTCTGCCACACAATTTCTCTAATGCCCTCTGAAAGCTCCATTGCAAAAGAATCAAAAACTAGATCTGGACATTGTGGATTGAAAAGTATTACTTCTCTATTATATGGGAAATTACCCAACAGCCTTGGTTCAATTTGCTTTGAGGATAGCTTAATTTCATTATTTTTCAATTCTCTTATCTTTTGAGAGCACTTTCTTTAGTCTTCTGACTATAATTGCCACTTTGTTAGTTTGTTCACCAATAATACATTTAATTATGGATTCTGTAGAGTTAAAAATTTTTGTGCTTTTCTTAAATTGGGGAAGTGTTTATTGCATGGTTAAAACACACACACACACACACACACACACACCACACCTTGCTTCATATAGAACTATTTCTATACAAATACATGATTTATAAGTAACCTAACAGTATTTTAGAAAGCATAGTCCCACAAAAAGAAAGTTATACGTAGTGGGTAGGTTTCACAAGCAACCAGAAGTTAATTTATGGAATGTTGGTACTGAAATCCCTTTAAGGCCAATCTAGTCCCCTCTCCTCATTTATTAAAAGAAGAGAGCTGAAACTGGTTTGGCTCAATGGATAGAGCATCGGCCTGTGGACTGAAGGGTCCCAGGTTCAATTCCGGTCAAAGGCATGTACCTTGGTTGAGGGCACATCCCCAGTAGGGGTGTGCAAGAGGCAGCTGATCGATGATTCTCTCTCATCGATGTTTCTAACTATCTATCCCTCTCTCTTTCTCTCTGTGAAAAATCAATAAAAGAGAGAGAGAGAGAGAGAGAGAGAGAGAGAGAGAGAGAGAGAGAGAGAGAATGAGAATGAGTCCTACGCAACATAATGAGTTGACCAAGGCTATGTAACAAGTTAGTTAGCTGGGTATGGCTGGAGTCAGGTAGGGTCAAGACCCTAGAATGTGGCCTCTGTTTCTTAATATGCTCTGAAATCATTCAATAGTTAAGAATGATTTAAAAACCCAACAAAAGTGGATTTTTATCATTAGCCTGAATTTTTTAGGATCACCTGGATTACAAAGAGATTGCAAATTATCCCTTAAATCCCAGTGGCTGAATGTAACAAAAGTTTGTTTCTTGCCCTTGCCATGTATCCAGTGAGGGTTGGCCAGGAAGGACTCTGCTCTTCATGGTCATTTGAGAGCCCAGGTGGGTGCAGGGTCCGTTGTCCTGAGGTTGCATTATTAAACATGCGTGGTCTGTTTAGTGTTGTGGCCCTAGCCATTTTACAGTGAAAAATAGTAGAAGATCCTTGAGACAAAACAAAACACACATCAAGAATTCTTGAATAAAAGCAGGTTGCTTTGAGGAGGAGGTATTTCATATATTCTGATCATGAAACAGCCTCTGAAGGAGATAGCGGAGAAGTTTCCAGAAAGGACTTGAAAAGCTGGGCCCTGGTTCTCTTCCTGGGTGAGGAGAGACAGTAGCGTGATCCTGCTCATCAGATTCAGCAGGATTGTGTTTTGCCTCAGAAGGGAAAGGAGCAGGTCCACATATATCTTTAGTTTTACAGCCCCGTTTGGCAGATAAGATAGCTGTCATCATTTCAACTTTAGGGATGGGGGCTAAGATAGCTCAAAGGAATTTGAGTTAAACATATTAACTGAGTTGTTGTTAGGCTGTGTGGGTAGAGCTCCGATAAGACAAAGTGTTTTGTCTCATGCGTGTTCATGGGCACAGGCTAGCAAGGGAAGAGCTAGGACAGGAATCTAAATTTCCTAATTTCTGGTCAACAGCTCTGAACTCTGCAATGTATTGTTTCAGCTACAGGGCAAATGTCAGGTGTGATGAATGATTCGAACAATGGACTCTTTCATCTTTGAGTGTGGGTAAATCCAATATTCCTTAATATTCAGCCTGACACTTTTAGCCTGGCTGAGCTGAGACAAAGATACGATCTATATAAACATCCTCCTCCTCCTCCTTCCATATCTCCCCCAACCTCCTCCTTTTCCAACCCAGGATCCACTTGAACCTATGGATTTACACGTGGGAACGTGTGCAATTGGTGAGGGAGGGAGAGGGTTTAGTTGAGAGTGCTAGATATGAAAGGGACATTCTGGCTAGTATTCTCCAGATTTCGTTAGAGAAACCATGTCTGTGGATATTTGAAAGCAACTTGCATGAGAAACATGGCAGTATTCTGTGCAAGAAGTAAAGGCTACACCCTCACAGAACTATTCAGGGGGCACTTTGTGAACCTCAAGAGTAGTGTTACAAGATAGGCAAAACCACTTCCCCTAGCTTCGCAAAAGGCCTGCACACTTTAGGGACTTTCAGACACTGCCTTTTTGGCATGGACAGTGACGTTTTCATTACATGCCATGATGGCAACAAGGCTTCTCTGAGTGGCTTTATGTAGATAAGGACAAGCGTGGTTGGAAGAAAGTGAAGACAATAAGAAAGATAATGCCATCTGGTTGGTGTGTGGGCCCATGGAAGGAACCTGTCCGAGCTCTTGAAGAAATGGATGGAGTCTATTTCAGTAGGGAGAGGGTCATGGTGAGGTCTTGTGGTTGTGTATGAAGCCAACAGATGTTAGGATGACATGCTTTTTAATATTATGTACACTCTCTTCAGGGAAAAAAATCAGCCAACTCAAGCCCATTTTAATTGTTGAATTATTACCCACCTAAGGAAGCAATTGCTGTTTTTAAGATAAAAATATTTGCTGTGTTTTAAGACAAAATGCTTGGGATAGTTTTAGACAATGATCGTCTTAAAAAATATAGTACACTACTCAGCACGATTTTGGAAATAATTCTGCAGAAAATTGTGCTTGGAAGCTGGATAGAGCTCCATGAACCGAGTTTGGCTTGTTTGAGAGCCGAGAGATGTGTTCAAAGCACATTCCACACAGTCTGGTTCCAGCTTCACTCTTAGGTGCTTCATAGTTTTTAAGGGGATGGCTTGTTTCTTTTGTACTTTGGGTCAGTAAGTGTGGCCATGGCATTGCACAGTGTCTCACAGCATGAAAATGAACTCTTTGGTCCAGTTGACGTGCCCTCTCTTGCTGGTTGGGATGAATGGCTGGCACATTCTCTCACTACGGGGGCATTCAGAGACTCAGGCAGCGGGGAGGCTGTATTTCCTGTTTATACAAACCGTTACTCATTAATTTACATGTAGAAGTCGAGTACTTTCTAGGGAGTACCTCCAGCACAAGCCTCATAAACTATTGTACAAAAGATTATCATCCCCATAACTCAGTAAGAATCACTTATTTTTTTTTGTTTGGGAAGTACGACTTAAAGTGGTTTTGCTACCAGAAATGACAGAATATTTCCAAATGGGCTAGCCATTTTCTCCCTAATAATTTTAGGTTCTCCTACTCTTGTGTGGACCATATATGTTTAAAATAGCATCTGCTTTCTGTGATGGAGATCTTCAAACTTGCATAGGCCAAGTGAGGAGACTGCAGAGTTAGATTACCTACTGGTTTGAAGGAAACCTAAACATCGACATTGTAGACAGGGTGATGAAAAACAGTAAAACCTCAATATAATAGATTAACTCAGGCGACGGGGTGTTCATTAAAAGCCCAAAGGCTGGTTATATAATCAAGTATGTTTTCTGAATGAGTATGTTAAAAAAATTGACAAATTAGTTTACTTGTTGTTACTTATGTAAAGTTAAGTATGCATGAAAAGTTTAATTTCATAGAAAAGTTTCCTATATGTGTTACTGTAATTTTAAGGTTTTGGGTTTTTTAAAATATATTTTATTGATTTTTTACAGAGAGGAAGGGAGAGGGATAGAGAGCCAGAAACATCGATGGGAGAGAAACATCGACCAGCTGCTGGGGGTGTGCCCGCAACCAATGTACATGCCCTTGACCGGAATCAAACCCAGGACCCCTCAGTCCGAAGACTGACGTTCTTATCCACTGAGCCAAACTGGTCTCAGCTTTAAGTTTTTTTTTTAAATATATTTTTATTGATTTCATAGAGGAAGGGAAAGGATGAGAAAGATAAAAATATTAATGATGAGAGAGAATCATTAATTGGCTGCCTCCTGCAAGCCCCCTACTGGGGACAGAGCCTGCAACCCGACATGTGCCCTTGATGGAATCTAACCTGGGACCCTTGGTCCACAGACTGACGCTCTATCCACTGAGCTAAACCAGCCAGGGTTGTAATTTTAAGTTTACACTGAAAAGGTCTAGTACACGTATGCATTCTCTAGTCACCATGAGGAAACAGATGCACACGGCGGGGGCGTGGCTTGTTGCAGAAGGGAACAGGGGTATGCACTAGCTAAAACCACTGCAGTCACACCATATGACAAAAAAACCAATGACCCCTCTCACCACATGATGTGATCACATGCCAATCATTCCTTGAATATTGTTTATGAGTGGTGATTCTTGGATTTAAATATGTAGACTATCATTGTAAATATGTAACATTTATTAGGTCAGCAAAATTACTACAGTGTTTTTTCCAATATATAGCTTATTTGCTCAAATTTGTTTAAAAAAATAACAGTAAATTAATAACATAAAATAACCTGATAATTTAAGTGTAAGCAAATCTTGGTTAAAAGCATTTAAAAATCATCAGGGTGTTAATTTTCACATTAACACAGGAATAGGAAATTTTGTTCCTTAAATCTGAAGTCCATTAAATCGAGGTCCACAAAATCAAGAGTTTACTATTATTCCATTATTCCATTTGAATGCTTTCAATTCAATTTTAGGAAAAAAATCTATTCTTTTAATTTCTTTGTTTCTCATGTAATAAAAGTAATACATGTTCTTTGCTAAAATTTCAAAAAATTAAGACATATTTAAATGTTTAAATATTTTTAAAATATTTCTTTTGGTTCCTCAGGAGACTAAACTCTGCCGTTGTAAGTGATGTTTCCCCTCTTCCCTCGCAAAGCAGTGCTGAGATATAAAGAGAAAACAGAAATTTCATTCAGAGACAAATGTTCCTGCTCCCTTTCTGGCTGTCGCTGTAGGTAGCGGTGACATTAGCCAAGCTGTCTGTGATAAGCCTCGGGCAGGCGGTGCCTGGCATCTAAATATGTGTGCTGTGCAAATGCAGGGTTAGCTTTCCCTCGGCATACCATTTACTAGGAAACGCGCTGATTTTCATTTAATTTTGTTAATAACTCCTCAAAGGTAGGGAATCTGATTATATCGTTTTACAGTGATGGAAGCGCAGAGACAGAATTTTAATCCTTGGTCTCCCCGTGGGCAGAACAAGGATTCCAGCCTGTGCTTGCTGGATCCCAGTCTTTTTGCTTTCCATGGCAACACTTGGCTCTCTCTCCTGCTACAATGACTGTCCCTTATGGAGAGCACACTGTGTGCCACCACAGCCTGAGGCACTGAGCACAGAGTGTCTCCAACTTCATAACAGTCTGGGAGGGCGCTTACATGGCCCCTGTGCTGTGGAACTCAGGATAGTGGCTACCCTTGCGGGGGAGTGGTGACCACAAGGGGCCTGAGGGATCTGGTAGGATGGTAGTCAAGTTCTCTTTCTTGATCTGTTGTTGGTTACCAGGGTAGATCCCCTTTATGAGAACTCATCAGGTTGTTCCTTTGGAATTTCTGCACTTTTCTGTTGCATTTCAGTCTAAAATTAAACAACGGAGCCCTGGCTGGTGTGGTTCAATCGGTTGAGCATCACCCCATGCACCAAAAGATTGCTGGTTCAATTCCCAGTCAGAGCACATGCCTGGGCTGGGGGCTGGATCGCCAATTGGAAGTGGGGAGGAAGGGAGAGTGCAGGAGGCAGCTGATCCGTATTTCTGTCTCCCTCCCACTTGCTTTCTCTCTCTGCCTCACAAAAGCAAAACAAAACAAAATCATATTTTAAAATTAAACAATGGATTGGGTTCCAGAGAATCTGGTATAATCAGAAGGTATCCAGTTTTAATGAAGTGATGCATGGATTTTACCCACCCACCTCAGGAGTTCTGAGAGAAACCAGATGCAGAAAGTACATTTTGTTCTGAAAGGAAAGGGCAATTCAGACCCTTGGCAGGAGAGGTGTCTGTGGGCCAGAAAAGGCAGTGACCAGTTGGATGGGGGCCTCTGGCAGCTCTGGACTTAACGAAACATTAATTTTTTCACCCCCAAAGCCAACTGAAAGGATGAGAAACGTTGACTCTGGCAACCTGAGCTCAGCATTTAACAACGGCCACATCCTCCACCAGGAAGCTACGGCCAAACTCAGGTCTCCTTCCAAATAGTCGTGCGGCTGCCCTGGGAGCCTTTTCTTCCTACCTGGTTGGTCTGAGAGGCACCATCTGCGCCAGGTCCTGCTAATCTTTCCAGAGTGGTACTTCGGAACTGAGCAGACCTTGTGCAGCTTACTTAGCCCATGGCTCCTGTGAGAAACCCTCCTCAGAAAGGCAATTCCACGTGAGTGAGCCACTTCCGGAAGGCCACTGTGATACAGAGGACACCTGTGGTAAAGCTGCTTCCTAAGGCTCTTGCTTCTGCCTCGTGCCCTTTGGTAGTTGAAGTCATTGAAAACACTATTCTGCTAAAAGAATGTTTTAATTGTGCCAAAGTTCATCCCCTGGGGGATCTTTGAACATTGGTGACCCAGGATACTCTTCTTTCCTGTGACAAGGACAGCTCTACACAGGCCACATCACAGTCCCCACTGCTGCCCCAACAAGGACAGGGTGATAGACAGGGAAGATAGAGACAGCTAGTGTGGGGGTCCCTTCTAACATATCTTTGTGATAAAAGTATTTTCAGTAATAATATTGAAGTTGCACAAAATTATAAGGGCCAGAAAAAATATAGACAATAAATAGGAACGGAGAAGGAGAGAGAGATAGAAACACCAATGATGAGAGAAAACGAAAAAAATGTATGGATTTTATGGAAAATAGTATGATATTACCCCAAAAATTGAAAATGAAAGCACCATGTTATCCAGCAATTCTAGTTCTCATTATATACCCCAAAGAATTAATAGCAGGAATTTGAAGAGATAATTGTATATTTATGTTATAGCAGCATTATTCCTAATAGTTAAAAGGTGAAGCAACCCAAATGTCCATTGACAAATGAATAACTAAAATGCAGTAGACACATACAATGGGATAGTAATCAGCCTTTAAAGAAAGGAAGGAGATTCTAATACATGCTACAACATAGATAGAACTTGAGGACATTATGCTAAGTGAAATAAGCCAGTCACAAAAGGATGGATATTGTATAATTCTACCTTAATGACTGAGAAGCAGAAAGTAGAGTGGTGGTTGCCATTGGCTGGAGAGAGAGAGGAAAGCAGAGTTAGTGTTTAATGGGTATGGAGTTTGAGTTTGCAAGAAGAAGAAGAGCATTCTGGAGATGGTGGTGATGGTTGCACAATACCTAAATGTACTTAAATGCTCAGCCAAACTGTATACTTAAAAATGGCCAAGAGGGTAAATTTTATGGTCTGTGTATTTTATCACAATTTTTAAAACTCAGTAGAAAGTGTGCCAATGATTTAGAATTTAGATGAACTGTTTTGTAGAGCAGTATTTTATCACCAGCATTGTTGAGCATTGTCCATGTACTGGGACAACGCAGTGCCAAGTGTCTCTTTTTACTCCATGAACTCATTTCGCATGACTGTCTTGGAGTCCCAACTACCAAGTCTCCTTCTCCTTCTCCACTGTCGCCTCCAGATCATTTCTGTCCCTGTCACTCTCTCCTGAGTGGCCAAGAGAGGCTGCGTCTATTGTGATCCATTTACCTTTTCAGAGCTGAGCACCCAAGAACAGTGACTTTTCTCTGTCTCCTATTGCTCCTCTCTTGTAGCACAATCCCTCCGTGTTTTTGTGCTAACATAGACATTGATGCTTGGCCGTCCATCCACTGGGGAAGGAGCAGGGAGGATGTGGGCCAAAAATATGGGGCTTGGAATAGAGAAAGTCTTGCCATGACGGAATTCAAATTTACAGTGAGGGCAGGTGGGGGTGTCATTTCAGCTTCTTTCATGGTTAAAATGTAATGGTATGCAAATGCTCCGAGAGTCCAGGGTGTGCAATGACCTACTTAATGCAGGAGGGACTATTCTACCTTCCATACAGAGCAGCTGCTCATGCTTTGCCAAATCTCTGCATCCTCTTTAGGCACAAAAAGATAGCAAAACATGCCACCCCAGAATATGCCACTTTGACATAAGGGTTATTTTTGAGCTGAAAGCATTTGAGAAAAAGCAAATACAATAATAGCTCTCCATCTCTTTGTTTGCTGAAAAGCAGGGACATAACTCTACAAAGCTGTCCCCTTTCCCTCTCTGCCACGAATGACAGGAGTTACTCACTGTGGAAAACTTTAGACCCTTACTAGTTTAGCAATGGGACCAAAGAAATGTCCATGAATATTTTTGCTTAACCTAGTCCTTATCTACCAATAATTCCCCTATATTTGCCTGTCCATTGTTTGCAACCCCTAGAGCCTAGAAGCTCAAAATTCTTTTCTTTTGTCTTGTCACTTCTCTGAAAATGTATTTTTCTTTTGTTAACACATTCTAAAAGTGCAAGTTCTAACCACCCCTTTGAGTTATTCATCACTGACTGCTCCCAGGTGTGTGCACTACACATGGTAATAAAGTTCTGTTTATTGTCCTCTCATTAACCTGATTTTTGTTTGTCTAATTTATAGGGTCTCAGATGAAGAACCCAAGATAGGTAGAGGAAGACTATTCCTCCCTCCACCCCTAAAACATGATTACAAGAAAATATTGGCAAGGAATGCATATAATCTAGGCTTTGCTGTGCAACTATAGGTGAAGGAGACAATTGTTCCCTCAAGCTATGCTGGCCAAACATCATAGGTCCACACAGTGGCCTTCCTGCCCCCACACACTCCAAACGTCATGAAATTGGGAGCTCCAGCGTCTACCCACTTAATTAATCTTCATATTGAACTCTCCCAGTGGGCCTCTTGATATATCCTATTTCATCCTGATCCTACTGTGTCTTGCTGGTGACCTGAGTATATTCTTTCTCATGGTCATCCTTACCTTGGCCTTTGGGCCATAAATTCCACCATGATCCTGGTTTTCAAAGACAATCATTCTGATTTGTCATCAACACCTTTGCCACCACAAGGTAAGCTCTCCACCAGTCTGACCTCAGCGGGGATCTAGCTACTTCCACTTGGCTCTCCTGTGATGTGAGAGTGGAAACTGGCCCCTCCCTCCTCTTCTCTCTCCAGGGTTTGAAGAAGTCTACACATTCACTACAAAGAATATTCGATGTGGCCTTATATAAGTTGCAAGTTTTTTCTTTCCTAAGGATTTCTAGTCTTGTTGAACTGGTCTTACAATTTGGTTTGAGTATCCTCCTTCCTCATTCTTCCCATTCCTCCATCCTCCACTTTCTAGGTTCCTCTTCTCTTATTTAATATCGTACATCACATGCTTTATCTACTGGGATGACTTTCTAGTTTCATGGCCCTACTAATTGCAGAGAACACCTGCTCTTCGATTATATATATGTACTAGAAGTGCAGCATTTAAAACTGAGTTTTTACAACGAAATTTCTATGTTTCCCTCCAATGGTCTCTGCAAAATGATGGCTCTCCTAATAGTTGATGAAAATTATTTCAAAGTTCTAATACTTGCTGTCCCTGGCACCAATCGAAATTCCCTCTTAGTCGGCACACAAAATTGTCTTCACATACTCAGCTTGCTCACTGTGCGCTATGGAGACTTGTTAAAGTCACTTTGATGAGAAGAGCCTCTTGCTGCTTGGAGTATGGACTGAAAACCAACGTCCTCATGGACAGATCCATGGCTCTTTCTGTGTCAGAGTGCTAGACTCCTGGCAGCAGCAGCTCATGGGCACAGCTGCACATCCACTTCATAGCTAATGTCCTACAAGCTATTTTTTCACACCTACTGTGCTATCTCATTGTGTTCCAAATTACTTTATGTAAAATCTTGGTCCCAAGAGATGTCCTGCAGTAGACATGGTCGTGAGATAAAAGAAAAGTCTAGGAGACCTGCACACCATGTGCTTGAAGTAGCTGCTTGAACAAGAAACAACTCATTACTCAATATTTGACTGTTTTGTCACCATCACACTGGTTTGTATAACATCTTCCCTGGAATGGAAATTATGTTCCAGAAAGTTCTAAGAAGTTCAAATTCTGTCCTGTTTAACTAGGGTGCTTTTGAACTTCTGCAGGCTTGGTTTATTTATGTGGATAAATAGAAAGGCCTAGAAAGTAGCAACTTCAAATCTAAAGGGACAAGGATTCTGTTTCATTCTGCTGACTTGAACTGTTAGCTCCCTTGAGAGGTAGGTCACCCAGAGAGTGTGTGATCACGGTCTCTTCTCACGCTTCAGGCTAAAAGCTGGCTATCCACCAGAAACACCCTTCCCCTGCACCCACTCCCCCCCCCCCCCCCACTTCACCATTCTGGCTCCAAAACAGCTTTTCCTACTGCTTAGTTTCTGTAAAGCAGCAGGTGGCCATGCCTTGAGCTTGCTTGCTTCTTACTTGACCACTGCATCACATGGCAGCAGCTGGCAGACATGAGAGCAATCAGAACAGAGCTAGATGTTTAGCTTGTTCTTATATTGGTCTTTCACTTGTCTACTTTAACCACCACTGTGGCTGGAACCTGAATACATTAACTGTGAACTCTACTAGTGGCTGAAAAAAAAAGTTGACAGGTTTATGTGAACCTGAAATGCTACTATTACAGTCAAATATACAGGACTCCAGAGTACAGACATGTCAAACTATGAAGAGCTATGGCCACCCAGAGGTCTTATTAACCACTGGAGCAAAACCATCAGAGGTAACCCTTTACTTGATCTATTTCTGGTTTATTTCTAATGAGGTTTGGACATAATGCCAATTATTTGACTGGAACAAAATATGTAAAACATTTTCAACAGGTCTATTTGAAGGGATCCTATTGTGAAGGATCCGTAAACCTAGTTTTTATCTAGAAAAATACAGAAACATTTGGTTATACATTTGCATCTACTCTCTGTGTAGGCAGAAAACACACAGTTGAATTAAAATGGAAAGAAGAGAATCCTGGAGGGAGGTGTCAGCACAGCACGTATATTCTGTTTTCTCAAAATTTAGTTTAAAATCAGGGTAAGAGCTTAGAAAATTCTAATAATAATAAATATGCCATTTGACATGTAGTGATTTCACAATTATCTTCTAAGGATAACAGTGCCCAGCTTGTACACCGCATGATTGACTGCAGGGAGAGTGAGGAGTGTGACCGCTGGGCACAGGAAGCGGTGCTCTCGGCCATGGATGTCGATGAGTGGACTCAAAGAACATTCCTAGGACAGCAGCCAGCCCTCAGCAGAACACAGCAGCTCAGGCACCTATAAAGGGAGCAAATGCAATTTTTTCCCCCCCAACAAAAGTTTTAGAATGTCATGTTGTCATTCTAGTGATTGGTTTACCCACTACAGTGTCCTTAACCTATATACCACAACACAAAATCACAAGATTAGTCTAAACATCTAAAACACAAGTTAAATGGCTTTATATTTATTCATTTAAAGATACATTAACAAAAATCTTGTATTTAGATTTTTTTTTTAAAAAGTGTGCTTTCAGGATTAGCTAGCTGCCCATTTTGAGTAAACTTATAGGAAGCCAAAGTTGATAATGTACATGTTTGTAAATGCCTGCCAAATAAAATAGCTTTCATCTCAGGGTAATATATGCTAATCTACTTCTTTCAGAAAAAGCTTTACAAATTCAATTACTTCTTATTATCACTAGCAGACTAGCTAGCTAAATGCATAAATAAATGCATGAATAAAAATTATCTCCACCAAGCCAGCTTAATAATAACCCTACTTGCCAAACTGTATTTTTAAACTTAAAGAGAAATGTAAAACATTAGAGATTGTTTAAAAGTGGATCTATATAACTCCAAGTGGACAGTAAAAATAAAAGGGAAACTGATTTTCTCTCAGTTTGCTGATGGCTTGAAGCACACTTATTTTGCAGAAAAATTGGTGTCACTTGAATGAATCTGAAGTCATCCATAGAATGAAGGGATGAATTGGAAATGTTTCCCATTTCTGATGCTCACACTTTCAATCACCTGTCTCTGCAGCTGTCTTTCCCTCTTGTCTCATTTGCAAAGGCAATTTCTTCTCGGTGTTCTAAATCCCACACCTTCCCCTTACTATGTGTTCTTCCTTCATCAGTCATTACTTCTTTTCTTTATTTACAGTGCCTCCTCTCTGCTGGCTCTTTCTTCTCAGTCTCAACATAACAGATTTCTCATACCATAAAAACTGCTTCCTCAGTTCTGTGCCTGTATATTTCTCTCCTCCCTCTCATCGCTAAGCTCGAAGAAAGTGGCCTCTAATCACCAGCCTTTCTGCCTCCAGCTCACTCCCTCAGGAGCCTTCTGCCACTCAGCCCTCCTCCCTCCTTCTTCACTGAGCCACTCTGCAAAACATCACCAGGGTCTTCCTAACACCAAGCCCAAATGTCACATTTTAGCTCGTACCCTACTCCTTTTGCAGCATTTTATAGACGACCTGTTTTTCCTTAACCAATTGTTCTGACCTCCTTTTCCGCAGTTTGCTCCTCTGCCTTATTGAATGGCTGCTTTTCCTTAGGGAGTGATTTCACATCAAGCATGGTTCTCTCCTGGTCCCCTTGACCTCTCACTTGTAGTCCTAGACTTCACCATGGTGTTTATGCTGAGAACTTTATAACCTAACTAGAGGCCCAGAGCACAAATTTGTGCACAGGTGGGGTCCCTCAGCCTGGCCGGTGATACCTCTCAGGGGCCCAGGGGTGGGGACCATGAGAGGCTGGCCTGCTGCCTTCCCTGATCGGGGACTCGGAGGGAGGGGCTGCAAGAGGTTGGCTGTGGGAGCACACTAACCACCAAGGGGCAGCTCTTGTATTGAGCGTATGACCCCTGGTGGTCAGTGTGCATCATGATGTCTTGTCAATGGGTCATTCTGGTCATTCTAGTCATTCAGTCGTAATGGTTGCTTTGGTTTTTATATGTAGAGATGAGCTCTCTCTCTAGGAATGCCCATCTGCTTGCAGATACTTCTAGCTGATGCTCCCCAGACACATTTGCCTGCACTTGTCCAGACCAAGTCCTTCTCCTTGTCTTTCTAGCTACAACTTGGCCTAGAATTCCTGCTTTGCTTTGTGATGTTATCATTCTTCCCAGTCCCCTCAACGAGGAACCGGATGGAATCACTCATATTTACTCACAACATCTATAAAGTGAGGGGGAATGAGAGATGCAGATTAGTGAGATGTTGAGAAGATGTGCTCTTTTTCAACTTGCACAGAGGAGAGAGTTGTGAGAGAGCTATATCGAACAAGCCTTCAGTCCCCTGCAACTGAGTTCATGTCTGAGCTCTCACACCTTGGCCAGAGGCTTGCCTGACACGTGTTAGATCAAAGGGTTTGATGCACGGTTTGGAAGCAGGACCCTTTCTTGGAGCTCTGCTTCATGAGCATGCCCAGATTATGTACATGAGCTAATGGAGCTGGGAGACCTGTGAGTCTGGACCACAGTTTTCTTTTCTTGCACAATCCACTGAAAGAGAGAAATTACCAGCTAACAAGTATATATTCAGTAAAGTTATCCTTTAGATATGAAGGAGAAATACAGACTCTTCCAGATATAGAGAAGCTGAGGGAATTTATCAGCAGAAGACCTGCATTACAGGAAACATTCAAGGGGGGGGGGTATTCTAACTGAAACACACACACAAAAGATCACAAAACTAAGATCAGCAACAAACAACATAAACAGGGATAATTTGCAATAACAAAAACATAGAAGAGGTAGAGGTCTGGATTTTCAAAGGAGGATAGAGATCAGATAAATTAAAAGGAAGAAGGATTACTGAATATATGAAACTATTTTTTACATAAACCTAATGGTAACCACACACACACACACACACACACACACACACACACACACACACACCAAAACTGAAACACAAGCACCAAAATAGCACATAGGTTCCTGAACAGAAAGGTAGTGTGGAGTTGTTTGATATGTCAGAAGGCATCACGTTTTCAGTGGCTTTATAGGGAAGGAAATTAGAGTAATGAGTTTCCACTAAGTTATGAACATGAAATCAACCTCAATTGTGCTAATAGAACACCCTAATGTTGGTCCTGGCATAACTTCTAAACTTTTAAACATTAATGCTTTTCATTACTCATAATCACCATTAAAATTTGAGCACTATCCATAAAATTAGACTGCTTTCAGATGCCAAAACATAAAGCAAGAGCGGTTGGAGTTTCTAAATGTAATAAAATGCCAGGCAGACATATGAGGCTATAGTAATGCTCACTTTCATTGACCTTCAGCTCTCTAGGAGCTGTTGGAAGTTTACCCTATCTATTCCTATAGCTTCATTTAGAAATATAACCTTACAATATTAGTTAGTGAATTTCTATAAATAAGTTCATCTATTATCATACCTTATAATATTAGATTATTTCTGTAGCTAGGACATGATCCCACAAATGGTTCTAACACTGCTATTATGTTCCAAGACTCTGACCTCTTTTTCCTCTCAACAAATCTTTTAAAACTTTCAAGGCTACAGACCTTGGGAGCTGGGAAACATAACAATGCCCGTCTCACAGGGCAGGCAGTGAAATCTCTCTCTAATGAACCTGGGGCTGACCAGAATGAGAGAAGTCTGCGTTGTAGCTGCAGGCACCTCTCAGCTCAGCTGCAGGTGGAGGTGACCTGGGTGAAGTGTTCATGATGTGAGTAATCCAACCCAAGAAACGTGGGAGGAGACGGGAAAACTGTTTCTTGACCTGTGCCGAGGTTCTATTCCAGAGGTGAAAGCCTGTATTGGTTATCTAGTAGACATTTGATTAATGAATGTCATTTCTCATACTGCTGGACAGTTGATGTTCTTTGCCTGGGAGAACAGTTTCCAATATTTGCCTTTCTCTGTTTTATAGAAGAAGTTCCAGATTATCTTTGATTTTTTTTCCATGTATAAATCAGACACATGCTTTCAAATGACTTCTGGCTGCCCTCTTCCAAGTTCTCTGTAAAATCTGCAGAAAGTAGCATAAAATGGAAACAGTCCTATGGAAAATTAAGAAAGGCAGACAAATGCTACCAGAATTAAGGCAAACCTATTCAACAATAAGGCAAATGGAGGTGTATAATTAAAAAAGAAAGCAGGCGGTAGTATACACTCAGCCTCATGAACAAGAGCGCATCGCCTTTCTCAGAATAACTAGAAATATGGTTTCTCTCCCCTCCCACCCCTTTGACTGTTCCTGTCTCCGAGGCTCTGGAGTACATACAGTAACAACAGCAAACAAGTAAAAACAAAAACAAACAAAAACAACTCAGCAAGGAACACATCAGCGATTGAGTGAGGGCAGAACAGTATCCTTCATCTCCCCACTCAGACCTGCAATGGAGAATAGTAAGGGGGAAAATATGAGCAGTGGGCCCCTCCACTTGAGAACTGGGGTTCTCACGTGCAAGGAGCTGAAGTGAGCTTTGGCAGTAGAAGGAATATATTCAGGACAATGATCTTTGTTTTGTATATTTCAACAGAGTACTGGCAAACCTATGTAAAACCAATATTCTTTAAGGAAGTTTTCAGTGACCTTTAGGTTGAATGTCAAAGCTATTGTCCATCAGAAGTAATAGGGATGAAGGAAATTAGGCCATTGTATTTAGAGTTGGGAGACCAATGAGAATATCTTGGTCTTTATTCATCTTGTGGCCTCTCTAGGTGGGGAATGAGAGGAGAGGAGCAGTGGAAGGAACTTTGAAAGTAGAGAGGGTTTTCCTCAAAGATGACTGGGGTGTTACTGAGAATGCATCAGGTTTCTCAACACCACTAGAGTCTATAATATTCTGGCATATATCTTCAAGGCATTTTCTTTTTTACATATAAAAAACACAACACGGTACAACACAACAGAAAGCCTCACATTTGTTTGGTGCATTGCGACATAACAGCTAAATTACAAGGAAACCACCTCTTCTATTGTCCTTCCAGTTCACACCGATGAATTGGGTGGGTATGTGGGGAGTCATTTTTGATAACCACCCCCAACCCCCTGCCGGGCCACAGCTACATAATTCTAATCAGATGGTGTGGAGGTTAATAAAAGTTCTAGCTAGAAAGCAGCAGTGACTCCAAGACTGTGCAAAGCAACTGGTCCGCATGGAAAGAGTGTAGGTCCTTTTTCAGATCAACACTGGGTGAATGCTGCTGAGGACTCAGCTGGAAATCGCACTAACTAACCTCTACGGAGGGGCCAAGGCAAATTCATACACTGGCCAAATCTTTCCAAAAATAAAAATAAAATCCTTCTCCTTTCCTTAAACCCAGGAACAGAAAACATTATCCAAAAGGCCCAGTGGAATAGTGAGCCTCCTAAAATGTTTTATTGTGGGAACCATAAGGATATTTAGAATATCTCCTAAGTAAGGATCCATCAATAAGATTTGAAAAAAGGACCTCTTCAATCCCAGTCCAAAAAGCAATAAGTGAATGGATGTTACTCATTGTGATTTTCTCTGTTGCAATGGACAGAAAGCCCAAAACAAACTGTTGGTAGTAAAAACAAAAAACACACAAAAAATGAACTAACGCCTATACTTGAAATGTCCAGGAGAATCTTGGCTGGCTTTAAATACTGCTGCACAAATGGGTCCAAATAGTTTTCTCACAAAATGATTTCTTGATATCCATATTTTAAGAGAAGTGCCATTTTCCAGTCTGTGGGTTCTACCCTCAGAAAAGGTCTTTCTTTTGGGTAGAAGGATGGCTGTAAAGCTCCAGTCACCACTTTTGGGGTCTATATTCATAGAAATAGAGCAGCGCCTCTCACTCGGCACTTTCTCTTCTATCTTCATTGGCTGGTCAGGTCAGGTGTCCTTCATGGAATCAGTTGCTGGGCCTGAGGATGGTCTCACTGATTGCCTTCAGCCCATGACGTCTTTCTTCCCCTGAGACTTGGAAGGTCACAAAGATTACAGTGAATCTCCAAGGTAAACCAGGAGCCTTAGCTTAAAATAATGGAAGTGACAACTGGCAAAGAGAAATAAGAGTGAGATTAAAATAAAGCAAAGCATGATAAAATTCATAACCAATTAAAACAGAATTGAGTGCAATGCTTAAGGTCTGCAAAAAACGAATGCAATGGCAGACTCAAAACCTGCATTAAAACTAGACAGAGAAGAAGAAATGAAAAGATACAAATATGAAATTTTGATATGGAGGGATAAATATGAAAACTTTCAGAGGATGGAGGAAAAGAGGAAATTAAAAGTTATAAAAGGCTGTGGAAATAAGTTTAACTTAACAAGTGTGTATCAAAATAGAGAGCCCAGGTGGTGGGCACATGGTGAAATATACAGATCTTATAACATAGAAACCCATATCTGAAACCTATAAGATCATATTGACCAATGTCACTCCAATAAATTCAGTTAAAAAATAGAACAGATATCCCATAACTAGACTCACATAGATATAGTCAACTGATGTTTGACAAAAGATCAAAGGCAGTACAATGGATGGAGTAAAGATAATCTTTTTAATAAAAATAATACACCGCCTGCCGCAATGCCTGGGTAGAGTGTAAGGACTGTGTGTGGAGAATATATATATTTGCTTGATGCTGTCCAGGTATTCCAAGACTATTTATTGATAATGGGAGACTATCCAGCATTGGGGCAGGGATTATATGGGAAATCTCTATACCTTTCCTCTCAATGTTGTTGTGAACCTAAAATTTTTCTAAAAAATAATCTTAAAACTTATAGGTATTCAGGAGGAAGAATTCAGAATGTGCTAATAGAAGTTATAATTGGGCATAACTGAAAAAGACCTCCCAGACAATAATTAAAAGAAAACCACCCATTTAGATAACAGTACACTTTTTGGTCCAAAAACTACTAATGAAAAGTAAACTATACTTACATATTCTCCAGCTAAAATTGTCAATTACCAACATAAAAATAAATTCTAATTCAAAATAAAAATCAGACTATCTACAGGGAAATGAAAATAATTCTGGCCAGATTACCAACTTTCAGAAATAATAGTTATCTTAAGAATTTTGAAGGAAGAATGTTGTGACCCAGACCTTTCAAAGAACTGCTAAATTATTATTTATAGATGCTGAGAACAGATATGACTGTAATGAAAAGATATGATATTTACCTGCATATATTAAAACGAAATTACGTAGACATAATTCAGCCAACTGAGAGCCTTATTGAAATGACAATCACAAAGTGTCATGGTGAGTCCTATGGTATAAATGTCTGTGTCCCCCCCAAATTTATATGTTACCCTAATGCCCAATGGGATAGAATTTGGAGGTGAAACCTCTGGGAAGTGACTGAGTTTGAATGAGTTCATGCAGGCAAAGCCCCACTTGATGAGACTGGTGCCTTGCCAGGGAATGAGGAGGCCAGAACTCCATCTCAGAGGATGTAAACAAGGAGGGTGGCTCTCATCATGAACCTAGCATGTTGGCCACCTCATCTCAGAGGTCCAGCCTCCAGAAGTGTGAGGAAAAGAATGTTTGTTGTTTAAATCACACAGTCTATAGAATTCTTTTACATCAGTATGAACTAAGACAGTGTGTAAAGACAGATGGTGACGCTCCATCAATGATTCTCTCTCATCATTGATGTATCTGTCTCTCTCTCCCTCTCCCTTCCTCTATGAAATAAATAAAAAAAATTTTTTTAAAAAAAGAAAAAATCTCAAGTCATTTGGCAACCAAAAGCATTTTATGGTCCCAGATCCAAGACTCCCAGCATGTTCAATGTTACCCATTAAAAAAAGTTGAAAACAAATCATACTTGTCCATTTCATTTCTTCAAGTTCAAAGAATAATAAAGCTATTTAGAAAAAAATGTAAGTGAATGTTAAACTTATTATGTAAATAGTTCAGTACCCGAATTAAGGAAACAAATTCCCCAAATGGTATGCATGCAAAGATTATTATCTTCTTTGTTTTACCTCACTATTAATAGATTATCTAGCTCATAGTCCATATTTAAAATTAGGTAATTAAATTGCTTCTGCTGTACTCAGAAACTGCCAATTGCAAGCCATGGAAAGAAATGAGAATATAAAAATCAAATTTTTCACATCACAAAAAACAAACTCAGGGAGAATCGGAGGCTGTTCTCCCCACAGGCTTTGCTCCTGGGTGGGGCTGGGAGAGGAATCCATTTCACTGGCAATGTCATTTTACACAGAATGGTGTTCTGAAGAGAAACTAATTGAATGACACTCTCCAGAGTTCACTTCGCTTTTTCATAACCCATATAATTTTTATTGCATTGTGCACTGGCCGACATGAGCAGAACATAAATTAGCTTGGCGAGGGAGCACTGTGCACATGTCAATAAGCTATCCAGTCATATGCAAGTGATATCACCAACATATCATTAGGAACTGAGTTGGGGGAGGGCTATGAAAAGGTGAGGAGACACCTTCTCAATGCACCTGTTTATCTGAGTCCTCTTTTGTTACAACCTCCCTTTTCCTCCCCTCCTCTGAGTAAAACCTTTGAAAGGACTGTTATCATCTATCATTAACCAGCCACCTGTCTCCTTGGCAACCCTTATCAAGCTGTACCAGGCTGCTTGGGCTGCTAGTGAGTACCCTCAACCCTGCATTGAATAAGCCGCTTCAAATTGTTACCATCTGGTGTACTGAACTCATAAAATGTCAGGAGAGGAGCTGTATTATAGGCAGCCTGCAGTCAGTGGTATGAGAATATGCAAAGGAATTCACCTGCAGTGAGACAAAGAAAGGTAGGAGGAAGATTGACATTCCTTTCATAGCTGCAGAAAGAAAAAAAAATCCTTTATTCCCCTTGGAAACGGATGAACAATTTTATGCAGAACGTTAGTTTCCCATTCTGATCAATAACATATTGTTCATATTCTAACTGTCTTCTCTAGCCGCTGAAGGAAAAAGGATTCTGACAGATCAATGGTTAGGTCTGAAGGAAACATCATTGGCTGCCTGGTGCCCCCAAACCCTGTTCTCCCTTCTTTCTTTCTATGGAGTTCCAATTTTGTTAAAAATTTTCAACCCCCAATCCAACACATACTAGTACATATGGCCCAGGAGTAAATCCTGACCAATTCAAGCCAATCCTAGTGGTTTTATTCCCTTTGCAGGTGATTGGCTCTGGAGAAGAGCCATGACTCGATGCTGGTTAATGAGAAAAGAGGGGGAAGTCAGCTGAAGACATCAGAGGGTTTCTTAACCAAAAGGAGACACTGAGGAAAATAACATACAGCTTCTATTCCTGGAACGGGGGTAGCCACCTTGTGATCACGCAGATGCTGGCCCGAGGTTGGCAAGAAGAGCGAGTACACAACTGGCTTCTTGGTGACACTGAGCTGTTGAATACACTCTTTGAAGCAGCCCAGCATTGGGACTTCTCATAAAATAAGAAAGTAGACTTTCCTTATTATTAATTCCACTTTATCTGCTTTTACTTTCAACATCCTAAATACACCCCAAATTCATCCTACCTCTTACTTTCAGTTCCCGGTTTCTCAGAATGCATCTCTTAAAAACCCTGCTTGAAATCTACATCAAATCTACCTTTACTCACATAGGTGCACCTTCTATTGAACCAGGGACCCGAGTTGGTTAAATGCAAATATTTCCTGGGGAAGCAGTTAACACCAAATGATTTGTCATATTAACTTAAATTCAACTAGTTCCTTAAGATAATTTTAAAGAAGGGGATAGTAAACAGTAAAGAAAGTTGAACTCCATCGGGAGTTCTGAGTGATGAGAGAACAGCATGGGGGTTAGTGGGATAAGATAAAGCAGAAGACAAGAGAGGCAGGTTTGGGAAGCAGGACTAGAGAGAGAACTTTTTTAGTAAGTTTACAAATTTCAACAGATAAAGAATGAAAAAGCCAAAGTCTCACCTCTCTTTCGGGGAAGGTGAAGGACTATTACCTAAAGTTGATACATCTGGAAATAAATATGTAAGCATATTATTTCCAGAGTAAAATGATTTCTTCGGACATTTGAGAGACCACAGGCCTAATCACAGGCCACCACTATCCCTAACACATGTAAAATGAAGACAGGAAGGAGATAGATAGTAGGTATTACTTAATACCTATATCTTTTTTAAAAAGATATATTTTATTGATATTTTACAGAGAGGAAGGGAGAGAGAGAGCTAGAAATGTCGATGAGAGAGAAACATCGACCAGTTGCCTCTTGCTCACCCCCTACTGGGGATATGCCCACAACCAATGTACATGCCCTTGGCCGGAATCGAACCTGGGACCTTTCAGTCTGCAGACCGACGCTCTACCACTGACCAAACCGGTTTCGGCAATACCTATATCTTAATACCTACATATCTAGAAGTATTTTACATTAAAGATGAACACCTAGTGAGGAGACACCTTCCTAGAACACAGCAAAGAAAACCTATATGTACCAGCTACCCTGTATTTTGTTCTTAAGTACAAACATACTGCAAGGATCTCCACGTCATGAGGAAATAGAGAACCATGGATGATTAGTGTAGAAGATTGTGACATGTTAATAAAACACAAATCTAATTGGGGAGATATTTATGGTTGAGAGCTTGAAGCTAGTATATAAATAGATTCTGGAGATCTAATGGACAGCACAGTTATTATAATAAACATAATGTATCATGAAGTTCGAAGTTGCTAAGAGGCTAGATCTTAAATTGTTCTCATCACAGGAAATAAATGTGACATGATAGAGGTGTTTAATGCTATTGTGGTAATCATATTGTCATAGGTGTGTATCAAAACAATACATGTTATACCTTAAATTTACCTAATGTTATATGATAATTATATCTCAATAAAAAAGAGAGCTAACAATCAAAGAAACATGTTTTTAAAAGCTGAGATAACTTTGAAAATTTTCTAATTAGAATACTCAGAAAAACTGAAAATGTTATTTCTTATAAAATGAGAGCAAAGAATACTCAAAAATTTGTAAAGCCTTTCAAATATTAAAAGAAAAAAATTAAGTAGAAGCCTTGAAAAACAAAGCGACAAATTTTTCTGGAATGTAGAAGAAAAAATATTTTAAAAGACAAATAAATATATTAGAGTGTGAATGGAGATACCTATAAGATCAAACCAGGAGGTCTAATGTCAGACAACTAACAGCTTTAAAGAAAGAGAACATAGAAATGAGAATGAGAGAAAATTATTAAGAAAATCAAATGAAACAATTTTCTAGAACTTGAAAAGGACAATGGTTTTCAGATTCAAAGGGATTTTACAAAACTCAATGCTTAGAAAAAGGCTATTAGAGGTTGGGTTGGAAAGATGTAGAACCCTCCAAGGTAGGTATCTGATGAAAAAGAAGATTCCAATCAACTATTAGGTAATGATATGATGGAAGATTTTGAGGATATAATAAGGCACATTATTCTTTTATCAAGAAGGAAAATAAGTTAATGAGAATCAAAAATAATACTGTATACAAACATTGCAGGAAAGGTAAATGGAAGATAAACATAGCTTATATAGTGATCATCAATATCATAATTGAAAAAAAAGATATAGCTTAATTTAGAAAAGTAGCAAAGAGTATAACGGACAACAATATCATTATGAAACACTAGAGGCCTGGTGCATGAAATTCACCCACTCAGGTGTGTGTGGGGGGAGTTCTCTTATCCTGGCCTGCACCCGATTGCAGTCCAGGAGCCCTTGGGGGATGTCTGACTGACTATTTAGTGCTCACTGGCCCCGAGCCCTTCTTCTGGCTGAGTGGTGCACTGACCACGATGGGGAAGCTCCTGCATTGAGTATCTGCCCCCTCTTGGTCAGTGAGTGTCATAATGACCAGTCATTCCTTCGTTCAGTCAATTTGCATATTAACTTTTTATTATATAGTATTCTTAAGAAGAGAATTGTGAAGCAGAGTAAGTCCTCATCTTCCATTGTGGAAAGACAGGAAGTATCTAAAGTTGGTAAATCAATCTGTAACAGACTTCCAGTTGAAATGGAAAATTAACCACATGTAATTATTTTCTTTCCCCCAGAGAGCCCATTAAAATATTGACCAAAAAAAATGAAACTAAGATGACGGAGAGTATGGCAGAGGAAACTTCAGTAGAAAACAGGATTATCTGGAGTCTACATATAAGCACTAGACCCACCTCCCCAGTTTTCTCTAACAGAACCTAAATACGTAAGGCTTTACCCTCATCCTCTGGCAGGTATTCAGAGGAATTCTCTAGAAAGCTCTAACAGCATCAAAGAAAAGACCTTTAAATTCTTCCATCTCTGGATTACCCAGTATGTGGGCTGGTCACCCTCAGTCACCTGAAGTCAAGCTGTCCAGACCACATACTAGTACAGGCTTTCAAATGTTTTAGTGACCCGCTCTTTTTCTTTCTTTATTTCTTCCTTATGTAATTCTTGACACACAAAAGAATATGTGATGTATATGTAAATTATGAAGCATAATAATAAAACAAACACTTGTGAAACAGCACCTTAAGAGCTAAAATAAGAGTTGCTAAGATGTAAACACTTTCTTTTCTATATATAGTCTATCTTTTTGATGCATTGTTTATTACAATCTTGAATTTTATATTCATCAGTCTTACCCAAAAACAAAACTTGGTGGTGACCTGGGTATAGGCAGTTAGGTCTCATTGACTGCTAGCAACAGAAACTAATTCTGGCTACTAAAGCAAAGAAGGAATTTGTGAGAATGGCATCTATTCTCCCTTCCCTAAGTTAGCCACTGTTGGATTCTCCTTCTTGCAAACAATAGAGTTGGAGGGGAGGCTGAAAGAGCCCGACTTGGAAAAAATGGTAAACAGAGCAAAAAGGAGTCTTCCCAGGGCACCTCTGAATGAGCACCATACATTTCCAGGCCTTTAATCATCCACTGCTCAAGATTAAAACTCCAGGGAGAGCAGCTGTTTGGTCACTCTTTGGTGATAGTGCAAGCACTTTGTCATCAGGCCCTGTAGGCTCACCTGTCCTGGGCAGAGGAAGAATACTGTCATCAGAAAAGGGACAAATGAATGCTAAGTAACAAAACAACAAAATAGCCAATACACTCAGACAGAGAGAGATTTTCATGGATCCAATTTCTGACTCTTCCCCTTACTAGTTGGGTAAAAAAAAGAATAAATAAAACCACTTAACTTTATTATATCTAGTTTCCTTATCCTAATGAGGTGATGTAAAGGAAATCTACTTAGGACACACCTGGCATATACTTTGGTACTATATAAGTGTTAATTATCATTATTAAAAATACATTTTTTTCAAATTCATTATTTATGAATGGCCACTTTTCTAACTCTCTTTAATTTTTAACAGTTTTAAAGTTTAATTTTATAAATTTTCTAAGTAGTGTATACCACCTGAAAATAATGGTTCCTTCTTTTCAATATTTATACTTGCTGTTAATTCTTCTTGCTTTATATTGCATAAAATTTGCAAAGAAAAAAATCAATGATGGTAGATGTCTTATTATCATAATGAGTATGTCCCTAGTATTATCTTATTAAATATGGTTGCAGTTGATAGTTTTTGATCATAAAATGTTATCTTGCTATTTGTAGAAAAAATGATATATTTTATAATACATTAAAGATAACTTTATCAATGTCTTTTTGTACATTTTTTGGATAATTATAATAGTATTCCCCTTTAAAATACTAATATGCAGAGTTATGTAAATTTATTTCCAAATGTTGGTATTACAATAAAAATTAGACTAGTAGGCTATATTACACTTCTAATAATAGCTAGACTCTTTTAAACTAATGCATAGATCTGACCTAAGTTCATAAACTCCAATGTCATTTTGTTTATTTTCTATAAATGTTTTTATTCTGACTCCGGGCCATTGTCCTGCCAGGCTTGAGACTATTCGAAGGCTCACCACACATCCTCTAGGCATTTGCCACGGTTCCAGGGTTTAAGGGAGCACCACAGTACTGGGAAGGGATTGTCCACACTGGTTATAGTCAGGTCCCCACTAACCATCATCATTTCTGATCCCATGGCTCTCTGCTATTTCCATGTCTCTCTTGGGCCTTCAGAACACTTGCAAGCTAAAACCATCAGGTCAATGGTCGTGTCTCTGTAGACACAGCTTGAATTTATTTCCCTCTGGACACTGCCAGCCTGCAGGAATTTATGATCTATTAATCCTACTGCCTGAGTTTTGAACAACCTGAAAATGACTTCCTTTCTGTAAAAGGAACAAGAGTTTTGCTTCGTTTCCTTTCAACCAGTGGTGAAACATGTTTATAATCCATCATTTTAAAAGAAAAAAGAAAGGGTAAAGTTAAAAATGCTGTTTTTCTGTTTAATCAGTTTAAATATTGATATCTTAGTCCACCAATATTTTATTTAAAAATTTTACACCCATATTATAAAAAAGTTGTTCATATATATATATTTTAAATATATTTTATTGATTTTTTATAGATAGGAAGGGGAGAGGGATAGAGAACTAGAAATATCAATGAGAGGGAAACATCGACCCTCTACTGGGGATGTGCCCGCAGCCAATGCACATGCCCTTGACCATATTTTATTGACTTTTTACAGAGAGGAAGAGAGAGGGATAGAGAGTTAGAAACATCGATGAGAGAGAATCATCAATCAGCTGCCTCTTGCACACCCCCTACTGGGGATGTGCCTGTAACCAAGGTACATGCTCTTGACTGGAATCGAACCTGGGACCTTCCAGTCTGCAGGCTGATGCTCTACCCACTAAGCCAAACCAGTTTCGGCCGGTTTAGGCTTCATATATTTTTTAATCCTCACTTGAGGATATGATTTTGTTGATATTTAGAGAGAGAGGAAGGGAGAGAGAGATGCCTCCCAAACATGCCCTGACTGGGGATCAACCCCACAATGTGGGTATGTGCCCTGACCAGGAATCAAACCCCAAACCCTATGGTGTTTGATGATGCTCCAACCAACTGAGCCACCTGGCCAGGGCAGTTGGTCATAATTTTTCTTGGTCTATCTTTGTCAGATTTTAATATCAATATACTAACTAAATTTGGAAGCTTTAAATCATTTGCTGTACTCTGGAGCACATTAACTAAAGTCAGAATTATTTAATTAACTAACCTAACTAGAAACAGAATTATCTATTGCCTGAGATTTGATAGAACTTACCATCTGTACACAGACACTATTTTAGAGTAGATCTTTGACAGGTTTTAATATGTTTTATGATTCTTAGTCCCCAGATTTCATTTTTCTTACTCTTCTATTTTATGCAGCAATATAATAAAATATGTAACCCTATCGGAATGTGGAAGCTAGTGGTCCCTTGTGACCTCCAGATCTTTCCTGATAGTTCATTATGGCTTCTCTACCAAGTTGTTTCTTATTCCCTCTGATCTACTGGCTTATGCAATTATCTACAGCTAATTAAATAGTTTTACGACTCCCATATATTTAGCCAAAATTGCCTTATTATTTCTTTTAATTATCCCTACCGCTACTTCCAATGCAATTTTCTGAATATTTATCTTTAAAAGAGAAAGTGGTAGGGCATACTTAGAGCTGAAGAACTGTATTTACAGCCCATGTCAGAGAACTGAAATTGGCAGTCCTATAGGAATTCCCTCTAAAACAATGCTGTGATTTAAATACAAATAGTGACATTAGTCAGCTGTTGGTTGCTGCTAAAATTTTAAATAATGAAATATAGAATAATGAAAAACACTCAAAAATGAAACTAGGTATGAAGCCCAGAAATTGGTCATACTACTCTGCGTGCTAAAAACCCTATCAACTATTCCATTCTCTCACTTTATGAAATACTTATACAATAGAATTAAAGAGCTCACACAAACAAAAATGGAAAATTCTGCATGTACCCAGGAAATAAATTGTAAAATTAAATAATCTAGGCATCTTTAGTATTCTTGATTTTCATAAGGTGCCAAATTTCTCCTTATTTTCAGTTTAGAAATATGGTCTTATGTTGCTCAAATTCTTGGTATAGAAATTATTAGTTAAATGTAAATAATTATCTAAATGGTAGCATGATATGAGTGACACATATATCTTTAAATTGGACCATCTATATATAGAGATGCACAAAAGAATTGATGAAAATTTAAGATTTCTCTCCTTACAACAAAATCAAGGTGTGCATTGAGAAATGTGATTAAAATTTCAAAACTTGTCCCTATAACTATGATTATGTCATTCAACCAAATAGGACCATGTTGCAAAGTATCCTTTGCCAAAGCAACTGGCACCAATGCAGAAAGAATCAGACAGGTTTAAAACAAATTAAGACTGCATAATTCTGAGTTCTCAGCTGACGTAACAGAGGGGAAGACACTAAACCCATGGTTGGTTGGCTGCAGCAGTGGGGACAGTTGCTTATTCCACTGCTTCTTGTGTATTTGCTAGAGATTGTGCTGACCACCACCTCGAAGGGTCTGTGACAACGTCTACTGGGAACATGTGCAGGTCTGAGCCCTATGAGGGTGAAGGAAAGCATTTCTGACTTTATCTGCAATTGGTGGACAGTCTGCATGTACACACAGAGTGCATTCCATCTCAGTCGTCCTCTGTCTATCTCTGCTTTTCTTCTTTAGGCCTTTTTGTGTGTGTGCTCTTATTTTGTTGTGTTTTGTTATTAAGAAACAGACACTCGTTTCAACCCATATACAGACACAACTGAGAAATGCAGATGAGCTCATGCCCCCAGGGACAGCCTTGGGCCCTGGGGGTTGGAAGTTGGTGGGTAAATGTTCTGTCCTCCCACTCTACCTGGTAAATACTAGGAGGATCTCACAGCTACAGCCTTAACCATGAAACACTTGACTGGTCTCATTTCTTTTTTATCTAGCTTCTTCTGCTCCATCGCTTCTTATCCACTACCTGCAACCTAGCTCTTTTGTCTGCTTTAGAAAATCCAAACTAAGAGATTGATGCAAACTTTCTCTATAAAATTATCAATATTTGTCACTTGGGGATTAAATTGTTTATCCCTCAGCCATTTCAGGTACAGAACTCTGTGGTGAAAGAGTCCGAAGGCTTTTGTGTCAATTATATCTCAATAAAGCTGGGGGTTGTGTGTGTGTGTGTGGGGGGGGGTTAAAAAAAGATGAAGATACTATAATTGTTATTTTTATATAATATCAAGATCATAGCTGTGCTGTCAGATACTGATGTGTTCTCAAGGGCTTAACAAATAATCAAGGCAGTGTCAGTGGACAGCTATAATAACAAATAAATTGTCAGTGGACAGCTATAATAACAAATAACAAATAAACTTAACAAATAAACTGATGTGTCTCAAGGGCTTAACAAATAATCAAGGCAGTGTCAGCGAACAGCTATAATCCTGAGTGCTGTAAATGAAAATGTGGGATGCTTCCTGCAGCTGTTTTTTTAGAGTAACATATTAGCATAAACACCTTTAAAGAGGCACAGTAACAAAAAGACGATTTTATGGCTTCGGAAGGATTTCAGAAGCAGATATAGAAGAGGAGAGGGTGTTAAATGTGTGTCAGAAACTAAATGCCCTTTCCAGGAGGAAAATAAGAAAAACAATCTAGAAGTGGAAATGTGATAAGAAGTCAGAATAAACATCACCAGGACTTCCTTTCACCTCTCACACCCCTGTTTTTCAAAGCCTGCCTCCTGCAAGCCATTTTTTTTTTTCTGGTTGAACAGCCAATATAGCCCATGACCCACTCTTTCCACCTCTAATACATGACCCCTTTCTTGGTTTCCGAAACGCTTTCCTTCCCCTTCCCTGGAATCTATTTCCCATCCTCCTCCTGGTTGTTTTCTTTGTTACTGTGCCTCTATGTCCAATCCCTTTCGAAAGGCTTTTTCTCTTGCAAACACTGAAAACACTGCAAACCAGGAAAAAGCCTTGGTGTGAGGTTAAAAGGGTTGGGTGTAAAAGGGTACAGTGCTACAGGATAGTAACAAAACTAATTTGCTAGATAGGTTTGCAGCATCCCACAAAAGACGGAAAATAAATTGGAGCTGATTTGGTAGGAAATATCTCATTTTTCCAAAACTTGCTGTATGGAACGAGGATGCCAGAGTTTCTTAGCATCTTCAGCCTGACTGTTTCCTTCTGATCGTAAAATGTTGACATTTCAACTCGGGAGCTTGGGAATGGAGGGACATTTGTAGACTCCGTAGCCATTTCCTGGAAACTTCTGAGTTCACAGTTGAATGGTAAAGTAGGATTTTTCCAATTTCCAGATTTATTTCATATATTTTTGCATCAAGTAAGGAAACTGTTTCTATGGAAAAAAAATAAGCTTTCAGGAACAAAATATATAAAATCCCACACATTTGCTTCTAATTATTTGTTACCTAATCCTTTGAATGCTAAGCCACATCTGCATTCTGCAGTGCTCACAATTAAATGCTCTCCTCTGTTAACTACAGAACGACTATGCCCTCATTTCAGAGCAGTCTCCTTCAGCCATGCAGGCTGGATATGTGTTCTGAATTGCATAACAGGGCCCAGGGATCAGCTCTGTGTTCAAGGGGGTTCCTTCATCCAAAGGAGACTGTGGCCTGCAAGACCCCACGTGCTCTTCTGCACCCTCTCCAGATCTCCTAACGTAAGGCAGATCGTTTTGTTTAACCATATAGATTTACTTAAAATAAACACTGAATTCAAATCATGCCCCTGGTGTCAGTGTGAGTGCTATCTCCTCTCAAAACGTAAAGAAAGTTGGTGTCTCTGGTTCTGTAGTAGGAGCAAAGCCGGACTCTCTGTACCACAGAATACCTCAGCTGCCTCCAGCTCTGGGGTAGGATATCTTTGCATCCATCTTTGGCTGCACTTATTATTATTATTATTATTATTATTATTATTTTTATGTCATCTATGGCCAAGTTGTCATGCCCTTTCTCTCGGCCGTGCATTTTCTCAGACTACAGAGCTCTCATTAATGAGAGGGAGTCAATGCCTATTTCTGTGTTGTTTTGTTGTTTGTTTTATTTTTGCAAAAAGAATTCCATGTTCAGAGCAAGCTTGCGTTAAAAAGATATGAACATGGCCAATAAATCAACCAATCTGGTTGATGTCAATTTGAAACATTCATGTTTTAAAAAAGACATTTTTGAGTGGTCTGTTTATTTCTGCGATACCTATTCTTCTTATTTTTATTGATGTGTGTGTGTGTGTGTGTGTGTGTGTGTGTGTGTGTGTGTGTTACCTAATCCTTTGAATATATATCAGGACTTTTGTTCTTACATTAAAAGGGCAAAAATATTTACAAAAGTGCTGAGAAACGCTGTCAATTGTCCAGTGCCTATAGAGGCAGGTATAAGAGGTGATTTCCTGGTAGCACTTTACCCCATGAAATGTAACACAATTCTAAAGTGTATGTGCTGGAAAGTGATATATGGAATATTATGTTTGCTTTCTGTTAATTATAATAGCAATAAAAATTGCAGCATGCTCTTTGCTTTTGTTTATTCAATTATTTAGCAGTAGATGGGATTTTGTTTTTTAGCAAGAGATTTATTGGAAATTAAATAGCTATCTTAAAAATTTAGTAGTGATTTCAAAATAAATAAATGATTTGTTGAGTTTTTTTTTTGAAGACTAAGAAGCATAAGAAGGAAATAAATCTCCTTAGTGTTCATGAACGCTAACAGCTATTTAGGCAGTCAATGTGGAACACATTAACAGAATATAATACATTACACATAAAAAACCACTTTTCTTGAAAATATGTTATCATACCGTAGTGCTTTGTTACAAAATTCTGCAAAATGTATTTTCTCAGTACAAATGCTTCACATTTGTGGCTGTACTTGGCTTAGTGGCAGTGGTCTAAATGGCGTTACCAAGATGTTTGGAGGTCAGGCTCTAGAGAAAAGGAAAGATACCTTAGTAACGTGCCTTAGGAATGCGCTAATTAATGGCGAATATTCTTCCAAAGAAACTTGAAATAACTCCTGACCCAGGAGATACTGCAATTTTATTTCTGCTACATAAACATACAAGAATATATCATGGCTACATGAAAAATAATGAAAAGCTTGACAGTTCACCTCTCTATTTTAACCAATAGACTTCTAGGAAATACTGTAGTATATACTTTGCATTGTGTTTCTCAACTTGTTTACCTCAGGCAGCCCACGTTTTATGGGGTGCTATGAACAGAACCCAGTGTTTTCATTATGATGCAGCTCTGTGAGGAAGATGCTTGCTTGTCTGGGTGACTAGGATTTGGTCCCCAGCTCCTCTCATCTTCTGGAAGGTAGCATCCTGGCAGGGGATGTTGGTGACGCTGCTCCGGTGTCTGGTAGATGCAGCTTGGGTTTCTCTTTGATTATTGGGGAAGCTGGGGAATGACAGACTCATCTCAGCAACATCATTATAGACACAGATTGTAAAGTACAGAGCACCCGGGGACAGCAAAGTCAGTCTCACATCTTAGGCAAAGGGAGAATCAACTTCAAACATAAAGGGATGGCTTTAATGAAGGCGTGCAGTGATTTAGGCGGAAGCGCCGTCAGCAGGTATCTTAGAGCAAGCCTGTTTGTCCTCCTCAGGGACCCTGTGAGTTAGGTGTCAACGGCATGGCTCATAACCATTGAAGGCAGACACGTGTGAAGACCAGCTGCCACCATTATTAAATGAAAAAGAGTGCTTTAGGATACATTTTCATTTTGTCGGTAAATTGACACTAAATGTTCTGGGCACTCATGCATGGGATTTTTAAAGTATTTGAACATATTTATGTGGAGGAAATGATTTTGTGTTAATATATACATGCCTTTCCTGCTTCGCTCCTGGTTGGCCAGGCTGATCCAAGGCCAACGTGGATATAACCGTAATTCTTATAAAGAAAGTGCAGTAGGTCACCATCCCTGTTAAGTCTACACTGGGCACATTAGACTCTCGTTCCATTAAGTAATATTTTATACACTTGTTGTCAAGACACATGGATTATTATAATACACAGGGGCCTCTATGACCAATTTGTTAGTTGGCTGGTACTTCCTATGACCTCTGCCAACCCTGGAGCCAGAGGATTCTTTCAGAAGCTCTTGTCAACTTACAATAGTTGATAACACAAACCTTTGATAGTCTCAGCAGAATGTCTGAGGAAATCTTTGTTAGCATCCCTTATGCGGTACACCCAAATTGATTTTCTCATCATGTTTTTCACATAAACGACCTTGCCCAACATTTTTGAGGTGATCTAATATGATTTAGTATTTTTGCTTCATCTAGTGTAGTTTGTCAATATTCTTCGAGCCAATTGGAAGTGCTCTGATCTTTGGTAGCCTTAAGTGTAATAGTTTATAGCTTATGATTTTTAGTTATCCAATTGGAAGAGTAGTTAGAGATTAAAATTTTCAAAGACTGAGCAGGGTTGTTGTAAGTGCTGCATTTTGTAATCCAATCCAATTTTACCGGGTAAAAATACCATTAGAATAAAGGCATAGGAACTACAGAATAAAGTGGCAACAAAATTATTGTTTTATCAAAGATTATAAAATATTGAAACACGAAAACTTTTTGAAATGTTTCTAAAGTAGTTATTAGATGCTGAAACATAAAGGCAAAAGTACTCTTTCTTTTTTTCTCCCTTTTAAAAATAATTTTCATCTTTTTACTTATAACATTATGTTATTCTTATGAATAATAATAAAAGTTTGAAGATTTAAGGATTTTTATAGATACCAGTTAACAGTGAGTAGGAGTTAAAGTAGCTGAAAAATGGTATTGGTAAATTCATTGGTAATTTTTTAAAATGTCAGATTATGAAAAAAACAAATCATCTGATTAATATTGCAAATTTTTTATTAGAAGGATGTTATCTTTGTTGCTTATAGTTTTTTCTCTAGATAATAAGCTTCAATAATGTATTTATTCAGTATTTTTGGTTATATGATAAAGTGATTTTTTTTTAATGAACTGCCTATGTTTAAGTACAGGTTCCACCATTTGATAGCTGTGTGACCTTGAACAAAGTACATAAACTCTTATTCTCTATGTGGCTCAGTTTACTCACCTGTAAAATTAGGATAATAGAAGTTCCTACCTGTTATAGTTCTTATCAGCATTCTATGAGTTAATATTCTTAAAGTATACAAACTAAGTCCCTTTGTGTTTGTTAAACTAATAAATAATATAGGATAACTTGTTTGATTGTGCTTGTTTTATTGTACTTTGCAGATATTACTCTTTTTTTTTAAATTGACGTTTTGTGGGAACCCTACATCAAGCAGTCTATGGGCATGGTTTTTCCACAATCATTTGCTCACTTTGTGTCATCTTTTAGTAAGTCAGACAATATTTCAAACCTTTCCATTATTATTATATTTTTATGGTGATCTTTGATCAGTCGCCTTTGATGCTACTGTTATAATTGTTTTGGGTCACCACCAACCATGTCCATATGGTTGAATTTAATAAATATGTATGTTCTGACTGTTCCACTCATGAGCTGTTTCCCAATTCTCCCCCTCCCCTGGGCCTCCCTATTCCCTGAGACACAGCAATATTGAAATTAGGTCAATTAAAAACTCTACAGTGGCCTCTAAGTGTTCCAGAGAAAGAAAGAGCCCAACTCTTTCCACTTAAATAAAAAGCTAGAAATGATTAAGCTTAGGCATGTTGGACGCCAAGCCAGGCTCAAAGCTCTTGAGCCAAACAGCCAAGCTGTGGATGCAAAGGAAAGGTTCTCATAGGAAATTGGAAGTGTTACTCCAGTGAGCACGGGAGAGAAGAGAACGAAGCAGCCCGGCTGGTATGGAGAAAGTGTTAGTGGTCTGGATAGAAGAGCAAATCAGCCACAGCATCCCCCCTTCAGCCAAATCCTAATCCAGAGTAAGACCTTAACTCTTTGCAATTCTCTTCTCCACTTGAGAAAAGGTTACGGCTTGCTGAAGTGCTCAGCAGATGGTGGTTAGCATTTTTTTAAGCAATAAAGCATTTTAAATTAAGGTATGCACATTGATTTCTTTTTTAGCCACAATGTTATTGCACCCTTAATAGACTACAGTATAGTGTAAGCATAACTCTTATGTGCACTGGGAAACAAACAACTCTGTTACTCTCTTTATTGCAATACTCACTCCTGGTGGTGGGCTGCAACCAAACCCACAATATCTCAGAGATATGCCTGACTGCATGTTTGTCTGACAAAATGACCTTTTTCCTTAGTCATTCATTTCTTCCTGCCTGTCCCCTCTCTCCCTCTATGTCCCTCTCCCTACGTACCTTCTCTCTTTCTATTCTTCCTCCTTTGAACACATCAGAAAGCCTAGATTCCAATAATTACAGACTGCTGTTCTTTGTGATTAAGCCCCTATCACAGTGATCAGCAAACTCATTAGTCAACAGAGCGGCAAACCGTGGCTCGTGAGCCTTATGTGGCTCTTGAGCCGCAGGTTGCCGACCGCTGTACTAGCTTATTGGCTAACAGATTTTTATTTTTTTACTCCCTCCACACACATTTTCTCGTCTATTATTGTACTAGGTTCTGGTTTGGTAGCACAAAGGAACATTGCTATCCGTGGAAATTAAATGCAAAAGAATCTTCACCAAAAGCCCAAGGTGTTGCCTGATGAAATCATCCTCATGTAGCTAAGATGAGGAGAGAGGGAACAATTGACATTTACTGACATTAGGAGCCAAAGCCCATTTTTCAGAGCTCATTTGAAGGTAACGATGCCCAGAACTTCTTAATAAAGATAATGGGCTGGCATGATTAAGGAACTTTCCTTTGGAGACCTGATAATCATGATGGAAGGTCCGATGCCTCACTGAAAGCACTTCAGACAGCACTTCCTTTCAATGCTGAGTGTGTGCACCTTGGGATCCTATTAACACGGTGTGAGTTACATAGCCAGGCTGAAGTGTCAAGGTAACGAAGAAGAAAAAGAAGAGACGATAGAAGGAAAACGTGTTATTCCAGAAATCAGCAGTCTATGTACAGTGCAGAAGGTGCATTTTAAAGATGGCTATGAAAGCTGTATGCTAGGTGGATTGACACATGGTAACCTGGGATGGGGATGGGGTGGAGGACACATAGTCTGAGAGCTTGGGGGCGGGTGATGCAAGGAGCTGCTGGGCAGGGATGACAGTGGGGGCACTTAAGGAGTTGGGAAGTAGAGGAGGCAAAGGCAGACTTCCCACGACCGCTCTGGCTCTGAGACGACTTCCTGGGCAACTCACATTTCGAGACGTGCTTGACAGCAGCTGTATGAATTAGCATGTGTGGTACAGTGTTCTACACTGTGCTTCAGGGAATAGGCTCGTGGCTAACTCCTGTTCACATTGGAGAGAGCACAGACTAAATTATCTGGCCTCGGGGACAGTGCATTGCATTCACTGGGCAGAACTCAACACCCTGACAGAGGAGCCGCTGTCATCTCTGGGTCAGTTAAAGAGCAAGTTTACTTTGCTTTGAGACTGCTCTGGATCTACAAAACTGAAATTTCAAAAAGACGTTACCATCAAAGTCACCCTCAATACTACCTTATTTCCTCTCTTAGGGCCCTCATTTAGGCATGGAGGCATTTCCAGTTACTATTATGCAGGATGGTACAATAAATAGGTCTCATTAATATCTCATTTGATCTTTATTCATATCCCTAAGTGTTCTCTGTCATTTCTAGTCTCTCATTACATATATTAGTGAATATTTATATATATTCAGAACTTAAAGAAACTAAAAATATTTATGGTTCATTTATGATCCTTATATACTGTTTATTCATTTATTTTATATAATTTTATTTTCATCTTTAAAAATTTCCCCCCTTTCTCTTTAAATAGATGTAGGCATTCATTAATTTTGTTTTCATTCAGTCATCCATTTTTCAAATATTTATTATTACTTAAGATATGTTGAATGCTGCATCAGGAGATGGACAAAGGAGAATTTGTGCTTCTAGTTCAAATTATGAATGTCTATTTGGAGAGATAATAATCTGTGATGGGGTGCAAAGTTTTTAAAATTGATATAGCAAAGGAAGATATATAAAAATAATAATAGATTAAGAGAATACAAATATATTTAGTTATCTTAACGGAAGGAGAATATAAATTTAGGACAGTCTTCAAATTTAGGATATTCTCTTAATTTCAAATATTTTTATTTAAAAAAGAATTTCAGCTAATTTCCATTCTTAGAAGGAAATTAAATATTAGAGATTGTTTCCTTCATTCTCTTTTACACTATTCATTATATGTATTCTTTTTTTATAAAACTTGTGTATGTGTGTGTGTGTGTGTGTGTATATATATATGCTAGTTAATATATATAATAGTTAATAGTCTAATGAATCCAATATCCAGCTTTAATAATGATAAATATATTGCTATTCTCTTTCATCTATGTTCCCTTCCTCAACACTTTTTTTCTATATTCCCAACCTTATTTTAAAAACATTCTAAGGTCATATAATTTCTTATATGATTAAGCTTGTATCTCTAAAAAAAGGAATTTTTAACATCATCAGAAAACCATTATTATACCTATACAAGTACAAACTTAAAGCAAATTCAAAAATTATATAATTGCACCTATAAATACTTTGTATGTGTTGCCAAGAGATATGATTAAAAACATAACAAGATCATTATCACATCTAAAACCGAATTAATTTTTGAATTATCTTTCAAAGTCAGGTTAGTGTTCAATTTTCTTAATTGTCTTATAAAAGCCTTTTTGTAGTTACTTTGTTCTAATTAAGATCTGAAGACCCATGGTGCATCTGGTTAATAGGTTTTGCAGGTCTACTAGTATACCAGTTCCTTTTCCACCTCCCTCCATTTCCTTGTTGAAGAATCTATATCCTTGTCTTATCTTTAAACATGTTCACTTGTGCTGCCTTTTAACATGTTCATTGGCCCTCTCACTTATCTTTGGACTTAGAGGATTGACCAAGTTTAGTGTTTTGGCAATGACCCCCAGGTCATGCAGTCTGCTACTCCTTGGCCTGCCCCCGCTCAGCAGGGACTCATAGGATTCAGAGCCAAATTCTCCAGTGTGATCTGGTGGGCATAAAACCCAACCAGGTTTCAGAAGAAGTTCTGCTCTGTGGGTTCTGTACTGAGCCTGGCTTGGCCCTGACGCTGGTCCTCACAGTCACATGCCTCACGTGGGCCTAACCCCGGGGGAAGGAAAGAAAAGCAGCTCCTAAGCTTCTGCAAGATGTCCCTGGGCTCCTCCTGTGGCCTGTTGCAGCCCTCCCAGGAGGTGACCTTGGCAGCCAGTCTCCTCAGCTCTGTGCTCATGGCCTCAGCCTCCTGTGATTTCTTTCCACCATTCTAGCAATTTTGTATGTATGGCCATGCATATCTGCCCATTATTATTTTTTTTTTTTACATAGCGTTTTAAGAAGAAAGTGTGTGTTATCTCTGAGCTTCTTGATGGTCTTCCTTCATCTGTGTCTCCTCTCTTCCTTTCAGTTGTATTTTTGAAAAATGCCTCTTGGGTTTTAAAGCAGAATATGATTTTACCTTGGTACAATAAAATTAAAAAAATATTTGAAAACTCAAAAAATGGATAAAACTAGCTGAATACAGGAAAAGAAAATGTTATTCACTTTTTTATCATTTTTTTCACATATATATTTGGAGGAATTAACAGGCTTATGATAAGATGTACCAACTTGTAGGTGGCTGTGGTGATTCTAAGTAGAAAGACTTTAATTAGAAGCTCATTGGAGTTACTCATTGGAGTTTTTATCTCCTTTCCCAAAGAAAATGTGTTTGTGTGCATGTTGTACGTGTATAGAAGCTGTTGATGCTCTGACCCACTCCCTTGTTCCTTATCATTAAAGGGCACAGGATTGGTTAGACTAATCAGGGCTGTCTGTGGAGCTAGAAAGAAGGAGGTAGGCATGGCAACCAACAATGCCACTACAAACATATTACTGTTCCCAATTATGTCAAATTTAGCTATAGTGAATCACTGTGGTCCACATTTTCTCCTCTTCACAACTGCTTGTTCTAATGTCATAGATATAAGGTCCTTTTAAATTTAGTTGGAAACAAATCAGTACTACAGAAGGAGGTTAATATGAATGTGTAAAGTCAATTCCTGCCTTTGAACTAGATGGGCCTTGTGATTTTTAACTTATATTTGCAAAGAAAATGTTTTACTGGCTCATTATTAACCCTCGACCTAGCTTCTGAACTGGTTTCTGACAGAAATGGGCTAGTTTATCTTCCATTTCTAGGAGATACTCAAAGAAGCTCAAGCTATAGGTAAACAGAATTTGCAGATTATGGTTCTAGAAATCCCTTTTTCTATTGTTCCAAAAGTTATTTTTCTCTTATGTGTAATTATTTATAATGAAAATCTAATTCTTAGGCCCTTACTATGTATAAGCAGGTTATTATCTAATTGGTGTGGTCAGCATACTAGAAAATACCAATGAGTGTGTTGAATATAGTGTTAGGACTTTATGCTACCAGTTCTCAGAGACAAAAGAGGATTCAAATTGTGTCATTGGTATAGCCCTTATATCATCTTCACCTTAGCTCTTGTCAGATGTATTAGAATAAGTGACAGTAGAATTGTCTCCTTCTGTTGATGTCTGAGACACATTGTATTCTCTCAAGAAGGGCTTTCGTCTGTCACCTCTCTATGGCTTTTTTCAGCCTGATCCCCAAGATTTTTGTCATGTGGCTAGTGCTCATTCCAACTTTCTGGAGTCAATATAATCTTTACCCATGTGTTATTTGTTCTGGACATTTGAGAAGAGACAGGAGAAGAATTAAATGTCTGGGCTGCTGCCTAACTCTGAGAGCTGATTTGACAAGAGAATTTAAAGGGTGATAGAGGTTAGTGAATAAAAGAGGATAATATATTTATTCCGTGTATAAAGAATAGCCTCAGGAAAAGATTTAAAAAACAGGCTCAGAAAATTGGTTTCACACAAATTGGAAATGGCTAGATTCAATGTGATTTCATTATCAACATCAGTCACCATCACCATCATTGCTCTCATCTCAGACAACAATCAATAACTAAACTCCTATTTGTGTGGGGTTCTGTTCTATTTGATGGAGATTTATGCCACAATGAGTCATCTTTGAAAAGGGCAATTCAGTAGCCTTTGTGGGTGTGACACTCAACAATGATTAAGTTTACGGTCTACTAACTACTAAGCTTGTGGAAATATATTTATTCACCATGAAAAGAATGGACTGGGGGTTGGTAGTTGGTAAATAAAGTAAGTTTGCAAAAGTTATTAAGGGGAGACGTTTGTATTTCTGTGAACATTTATTAAAAATCTAGTAGAAGGAAGCCCTCTTTTTTAATACAACTACTACTAGGTGTTTAGTAATTATTCTGAAAAATTGGTTAAATCATCAGGGTATCATTATAAAAACCAATCATGACTCAATGTAAGATATCTAAGCTACAATAGACAATTTACACTGAGTCATGACTGTAAAGTTGTGCATGGCTACACAAGACAATGCACATGGTATAATGAGTAATAAACTGGGAATAATGTGAAGAGCCATGTGACAAGATCCCCAGCCAGTCTGACCTCATGTAGTTGGACATACAATGCTTATGTAACGGGATGTTATGTAAAACTTTATCTTTACCCCAAAATTGAGGGCAACATGTAGAAAGCAGCCACAGTGTTTGGACTGATGAGAGGGCACAATCCTCTCATGGCCACGTGCAAGCCCCAGCTTGGAGGGCAGAGCCCTCCCAGCACAATGATCACCAACAGCTGTAGTAAGTTTGAACCTATGGTCTGAACACATGGCCCCACATGTCTAGAGGTGTGGGCTTGATAGAGTTCAGGTGCATGTAATTGAGTAGATTTGAAACCCACGAGAGTGTTGTAAACATCTTGACCATGCTCTTACTTTGCCTTGTGGCATCTGCTACAAAATAAACACACGGCTTGTAGTCTGTGGCGCTGTCGCTAACTCTCCATTAGGGAGGCTCTCCATCAGAGAGGACATGCTGGCTCACCACAGCAATGTACATTAAGTGACCACATTATAAAGAGAAGGGGCCGGACCACTCTAGGCAGAACATGCTAATGACTGCCCACCCTCACACAGACGCACCATGATCTGCGATCTTTAGTCATTATTTACCTTGAGTATACAAAAGGAGTCAAGAAAATTAACTGGAAGATGAAAGAAGATTTTCTTGAAAAGAGTCCATCAATGGCTCTTTGTCCAAGACCTCAGCCCAATGGTGGAAGGAAATGCTTTCAGATAGTGAGAGTGCTCAGAGGGGAATCTGGACCTCTGACTCCAAACAATGTGTCCCAAGCTACTACCGTAGAATTACTAAGTGCTGCCAAGGGCCAGAAAGAGAGGTGGAAGAACACGTATGAGTCCAAACAGTTTGAGACACAGGAAGTGGGGCGTGTTTTTTGCCTAAAGAAGTCTGCGAGCGAGAAGCTTCTGGAATTATTCTGATGGCACATCATATGGGGAGAATCATAAAAGGACAAGGATGCCTGAGTACTTTTTGGGGCCAAGGAGCCCCTTTGAATGTAGGCAGGCTTGAATCACCCAGAGGGCTTTTTCACAGGCAGGAAGGCATAGGCAGAAAAAGGATGGAGCTTTCCAGCAGAGAGAGACACTCAGAGAGGTGGATAAATCATCAGCAAGAGGGTAGAGTTCACATCAGCAATGGTTCACTTGCAGGTGCACACGGAGGAGATGTCTGAAGAACTTACGGCAGGGGAATGCAATTAAAACTGCAAACATGCCTGGAGTCACATGCAGATTCACCCAAGCAAATCCTTTTTCTCACCTCCTCTTTCCCCTGCCACTCCAATCTAGAAGGAGCCAGAGGCAGAAGAGAGTCTACAGAAGGGATAGAAAAATCAGGATGAAAAACAATGAAGCTGACACACTTTTCCTTCTCTACTCCAGACCTGAGCTAGGGGAAGGGAGAGCCTTACATTGGAATAGTTTGACGTTGTAATTATTTTTTAGATAGAACTCATCTATCTAATACTGTTTGTGCCGTGAGCTAGCACAGCCAGGTTCGGTGAGCCTGAGAGGGGGCGGTGAAGAATTGAGAAAAGAAAGACAAGAGAAGAAAGCTGGGTCTGGGTCAGCCGCTGTCCTCGCTCATGGAGAGCTAGCAACGGACTACAACCTGAGTCTTTCTTTTATAGCCAGATTCCACGAATGCAAGGGCGAGGTTACAATGTTCTCATGGGTTTCCAATCCACTCCATTACATGCACCTGATCAAGCTTTGTTTACTTGCTGCACCTCCCGTAGCCCATATCACTCAGCCACGTGGGACCACAGTTTCAGACCATAGGTTCAATATTACGACTATAGCCTTGGCTATCATTCTGCTGGGACTTGCGCGTGACCTTGCCACGAGAGGATCATGGTGCCCTTGCATTAGTCCCAAGCTTGAACCTGTCCAAATGATGTGGCTACTCTCCACAACCGTTAATATCTAAACATGACTAGAAAGGCTAAAGAGTCTACCTGAGATTGCCCCCTGATGTGTAGAAAATGTCCCCACATTCCTCCCATCTCTGTTTCCTGCACCTTTCTTGTGGTGCACGTGGGTGGAACATTTGTCCGTGCTTCTCACCGTTCCTTTCCTCTGCCTGCTTACCCACCCACCACCTCTCTGTTCACCCTTCCAAATGGAGGACTCTCTCGGGATGATGAGTGTTTGTTGGTAGAGAGGGAAGGAATGGAATAGAGAGAGAACTAAAGAAGGAGTCTACAAAGGAATGAAATAAGTGAAAGAAATGTTTTCTGTCAAGATTGCAAAATGTGTCCTAACCTGTTTTGCTCAGTGGATAGAGCATTGGCCTGAGAACTGAAGGATCCTGGGTTCGATTCCAGTCAAGGGCATGTACTTTGGTTGCAGGCACATCCCCAGTAGGGTTGTGTGCAGGAGGCAGCTGATGGGTGTTTCTCTTTCAACAATGTTTCTAACTCTATCCCTCACCCTTCCTCTCTGGACAAAAAAGGAAAAATCAATAAAATATATATATTTTTAAAAAGATTGCAGAATGTGTTGCTGTTGAGACTCTAGGATCTCTATCCACAGAGCCTCTGGAGGCAGGAGCTGCTGATGTGGTTTTGGAGGCAACAGTGTGGCACAGGCTGGTGGCTTGGCAAGGCCAGCACCGTGACCGTCCCTGATCAGAGAGGCTCACTCAGCTGCCTGCTTAGTGTTTTTGCCACAAAGTTTTTGAATTGATACGTGAAGACCAAGAAGAGCGACTTATCTGAAGGCCACAGCAATTCTTTTATTGGAAAGAATTAACCTGAATTAAAATAAAAAATTCCCCCAAGCACATACTCGGGCTAGTGTGTTCAAGAACAAAGAAGTCTGTGTGGGAGAAATTATGCATTTGGTTAGGCGAAGTGTCTTGGCTTTTCCCAGTTGAGTTGCTGTGGAGTTAATCCCAAGACAGGGAGGAAAGATGCTGACCCAGTTCTGGGAGGATTAACTCCTCAGACAAGTATTATAGGTGAACAAATGTCTGTTCTGTTTCGGAGCAGGAAAGCCGGCAGGGAACTGATGATGCCAGAGGCCTCTGCTGAGTCACAGCCAAAGACCAGACAGAGATGGCGGCAGTCTCTCCGTGCCCGATGGCCCACGGCAAGCAGCCACTCCCCAGGCCCGCAGCCCTAGGAGTCAGTTAGGAACCTTGTCTGGAATCTGCTCAAGTTTCAGCTCCACCATCAGAGCTTGACAGTGCTTCGCTACCCGCCATAGTCTTTGATCCATATCTGGAGGCAAGATTTCTGGTGGAGCTGTGATTTTATCGCTTTGCTGCTCCCATGCCTGCATTTCTTACAGGAAACTCAGTTCAGTGCTGCTGCCTGCCTTGTCTCTGGGAGGTCTGAAAGTGCCATGACCTTGAAATTGGCATGGTGTGATGTAGCTCCACAGATCTGTGAGCCAATTGCTCGAGGATGGATAACACATTGACTCCAAGGTGTGTGGGTGCAGCCTATGTGTGGTGTACATGGTGGAGCTCTGGTAATTACCTGGACTTAAATCCCAGCCTTCCCACTTTCTTGGAAAGATATTTCACTTTTCCTGTCTGTAAAGTATGAGAATAATGATAGTACCCAACTCACAGGGTTGACAGAATAGTAAATGAAAAAAGAAAAGAAAAGGAAAAAGAATAGTGAATGATTCAATATATATAAAGCACTTAGCATAGTGGCTGATTATTAATGAATAATAATATCTAATAAAATATTATAATTACCAAAGAGATAAATACATATCTAACAATAAAATCTAATAAAACTATCAATCCCAACCAGATTTTGTCACCATAGAAATGCCTCTCAGCCTGTTCAAATACTAAAGTAGTGGAACGAAAATATCCGAGGACACTGAAATGTTGCATCTTTTCAGAGGGTGGATATGAATTGACACCATTCCAACACACTCAGCCTTTCCCACTCCACCAAGCTATTAGAACTCCCCAAGCTGGCTTCTCCTGGGAGACAACATTTATTCCCTCTCCTAATGCCCAAGAGAGATCTTTACTGGTTTCTATTTGGGACAAAGAGGGCATATCTTAGAGGCAGGGCTATACTAGGCAGTGTGATGTCCATGCTTCATGAATTACACAACTAAACTCCTCCGTCAGCAAGGCTGTGGCTGTAGATAGAGTACACCTGCTGAATGCTCAGAGTGTAACACAGTGGCTCAACCTATCTGAGACTCCATAGGAGCTTCCAATTCATCTATGTTATGATATTCATTACATAACTTAAAAATAGAGGGAAAGCCCTGGCTGGTGTGGCTCAGTTGGCTGGGCATTGTCCTATGCACCAGGAAGTTGCTAGTTCGATTCCCAGAAAGGATACATGCCCAGGTTACAGACTTAGTTCCCAGTATGGAATGCGTATGGAGCTAACCAATCAATGTTTCTCTCTTTCATGAATCAATCGCGCTCTCTCTCTCTCTCTCTCTCTCTCTCTCTTCTCTTTTCCTCTTTCTTCTTCTTTCTCCCTAAAAAAGAAAATCAATAAAACATTCAAAAATGGGGGAAAATAATTTTTGTTACATTGTGTAACTGTACATAAGTTCTATAATTCAAATTGATTTTCATCAATTTCTTTGTTCTGTATTTATGCATATTTTTAGGCACAGCATGTAGGTTTGATGATTAAAATGCAGAGGTTTAATGAAATAACAGTTTAGAGAGAGGTCATCATCCCAGAGTGTGTGTGTGTGAGGTGGGCACAGTGAGCGAGTATATGGCATTTAGAAAATGTGGCCTCAACCCAAAAAAATGCCTCAAGCTACAACTTAGCATGATGATAGGCACTTAGAAGGCCAGCGACAGCTGGGAGATATTGCATGATGGTGCTTACTTTCTTATTGAGAAAACATATGGATAGGCCTGTGAATTTTTCCTGGGGTTGGTGTTGTGCAGAGATTCCGTGATCCCCAAGGACCAGCAGGGAGCCGAGTCCTATGCAATTAACAAGAGAGCCTCTTCCATGCTAGCATGGGCTCTGTCCCACTCACACCCACAGCATGGCGGAGGAGAGGGCGAAGTTTGACAAGTCAGGGGGTTTTATACGGGTGGTGATGTCACTGCTTTGGCTGACCCTGATTGGTTGGGTGAGGGCTAGGGTCCAGTTACACAAAAGAGAGGATAGCTCTGCCCTGCCCTCTCACTTGGCCCCTAGAGATACTAGCACCTGGCATATTCTTGCCTCTCTCCCTCCTTGGTATGAAGGCTGGGCACCAGGATACCACTGGTCCATGGGCAGAGGACCACAGGCTGGTCTTTGCACCAGCTGGCATGACCAACCCTTTCCTGGTGCTCCCTCTCCCCCCATCCCTTTCTTTTCTCCACAATCAAAGCCCTCCCCCTGGTATATCTCACAGTGTTTAGCTGTGCATTTGCTATTTCTGTAGTTGGCTGTATCTATCAGAATTACATGAACAGCTGGACACTTAAAGTGATGCTAAGCAAGTGTCATAGATGCTGCTGATTCCCTTAGCATCGTTACTTCTCCATTGGCAAAAAAAGACATTTCAAAGCTCTTCTCTACAGAAATTCAAAGAGAAAGGCAATGCTCTATTGTCTATCAATGCATATTTAAATATTTATTTACTCAACTATTGTTCAGCATCAGGAAGTCCAGTGCCTAGGTAGGATCGTGGCTATTGCTCCCAGCAATGCCTCAAGTGTGTTCTCACCCTGGACTTCTCACCGATAGATGTTCAAAATATTTTAGGCAATACTTCCTAGAGCTTTACTCTTGAGCAGTGGTCTTGAAAATACATAGAACTTATTGAAAGCGCTTATAACCTAGGCAGCTATTTTGGGCTACCCTGTGGTGTTTATGAAAAGAATGGAATCTTTGCATTTATGTAAAAATAATGACAGAATAAAGAATCCAAGTTTGAATTTGTCCTGGAAATGTGTCAAGCTACACATTCCTTGCTCCATGGAGAACCACACAAATCACGCCAAATTTTACATCTAAAGTCCTTGGTGACCTGGCTGCAACATCTCCCAGACCCGTTATACCTACACTTGATGTGTCCTAGAAAACCGATATGCAACGTTCTCTTTGTTCTGTGTTCCTACATCTTGATTTTTGCCAACTATCAAATGACAAGAAATAGTTTCTGCTTCATACTCGTTGTACATTTCTGACTTGCATACTAGAATGCACAGACATTTAATAGGCAAATGGAATCAAAATGATTATTACACAAAAGAGTGCATCCTGGTAATTATAGACTTTCATATGTTCTGAATACAAACATATTCATCCTCCTCCATGTCATGCCCTTTAGAATGATTTCCATTTTCGGTGACTATATAGATAAAGGAGCCCCATACTTAAAATATCAGAAAGCTATAAAGGAGCATTGTAAAGGGACTCCTTCCCACCCCTGTTTCCCATCGATCTCCAGCTTTTATCCTCCATTTTGTTAATTTTCACACACATGGAAGCCCCTCTCAATAGTCCTGTACCCCTTTCATTTTACATAAATGACAGCACACTGCATATATAATTCTGCAATTGTGTTTTTAGCTTAATATACCCCGTGCATCCTTCCATACCAATGTGTATTAAGGCCCCTCATTCTTCTTATTTTTTATTTTTTACCTGTGCCATATAGTACCTTATAATTGTATTATCAGGTAGTGAATCGTTTACCTGTAGATGAACACTTGAGTTTTTTCTAATTTTTTGTTTTCACAAATAATGCTTCAGTAAATAACCTTGTTCTGCCACTATTTTCATGTGTTGCTAGAACTCTGGAATGCATTCAGAGAAGAGAAACTGGAAGATCGAAAGTGTACGTTTAGGTAATTTGATAGATAATGTCAATTTTCCCTCCACAGAGCTTACATCCTAAAAATTCCCACCAAGGTATACGGGACACCTGTTTTCCACAGCTTCCTCAATTTCCTTGTCTTCACATGTGATATTTTGCTAGCCAGATAGGTGAAAATTAACAACGTGGCTTTGATGTGCCTTTTTTTCTTCTTCTTAAGAGTAAGGTTGAACCTCTTTTTATCTATGAAGGGCCATCTTTATTTCCTTTCCTGTGAATTACCTCTTCATGGCTGCTGCCCAGTTCTCTTTCTTCACACCCCAGGAGGGTTAGCCCTATGCACGTGTTCTATGCTTCACGTGACTTTTCTCATCATGTTGTTTGTCCGTTAGCTATCCTTAAAAGGTTTTTGACCCCCTCCAAAAGCTTTCCATAGTTTATGTCCTTAACTTTACTAGCCTTTCCTAGTATCATTCAGGATTTGGGGTTGTACTCCCAGAGGTGTCTCCTCACCTCAGGGAGACTGTCGGGCTCTTCCTGGTGTCCCTTCCCTGCACTTTGGTCTGGAAGCTCACTCCAGGCCGTGCACCGGGCAGCCAGAGCGTATGGGAAAGCATGATATTGTTGGGTCAACTGCAGCTGTCAGCAAGTTTCCCAGGTTCCTGTGCCAACTTACAGTCCCACGGGCTGTGTATGAGAGTTCTAGCTATCCCATAGGCTTCCCAGGACTGGTTACATTTGTCTCTAATTTTGTTCATTTTGGTGGGAATGGTTTTAAATTTGTATTTCCCTGATGACTAATAGTGTTCAAGAGAGGAAATGATCGACTGTCCTTTGGTCTTTACAGTCCCAAACCGTAAGTACATAATCATAGACTTGGTCTTAAACCAGCACCAATCAATCACTCCCCAAACGCCCAGGGATTGAATGACTCTTCCGGAGCTGTGTGTTGAGAGCTGGCCATGGCCATCAGCCACAGCCCTCTCTGTGGCATTGGAGCTGAGTTTTCTGAATAGTATCTTTTGATAAGCAGAAGTTTCTAGCTTTAATTTACTCATAACTGTTACTTTTTTAAAAAATGATGTTAAATGTTTTAGTGTACTGTTTAAGAAATCTGTGTGATTACAAAACATTTCCCCATGTTATATTTTAGAAACTTATGTTTTGCCATTCACCGCTAGATCTGCAATCACCCTAGAAATGAGTTTTTTGTTTGAAGTGAGGTAGAAGTCGTCATACTCTCTTGTGCTGTATGCATCCAATTTACGTAAAACAATTTATTAAAATTGTTTCTTTTCCTCTTACAACTGTACTGCCGTGCCCCTTTGAAGGAAATCAAATGGTCGTGTGAGCCTGAGTCTATCCTGGACTCTTAATCAAGTTGCAATTTTATTTGCAGGAAGATCTTTAAATATAAACTCAAAATTTTTTTTTGGATAGGAGTTTATAGAGGTTTTTCCATTTCTTCTTATATTTGTTGTGGTAAGGTGTTTTGCTGGCCATTTATCCCTTTTATCTAAAATTTCAAATTGTTGGAATATAGTTCACTAGATTCTCTTTTTTCATATATTTGCTATGAACATTTCAAACACAAAAGTTGAAAGAATTTTACAATAGCATTCAAATATATATATATATATATATATATATATATATATATATATATACATATATATATATAACACTTAGATTCTTTAACTTACATTTACTATATTTTATTATTTACTCCCAACCAATCTGTTTTGCTATTCTTTTAATTTATTCTATTTTACTTTGCATTTCCAAGCTGCAAACATCCGTACAATTTCTGACAACTACTTCAGAATACACATTATTAATCTGTGTACAATTTTTAAAAAAGGTGTTTTTTTTCCTCCTCAGATGAATTTACTTCAGATTACACATGTCTTCAGTGTGCCTTCTGGATCATTTTGACTTTGCAAACCAACTGCTCTCAGGACATAGATCATTGCCATCCCCCAGAGGAGCCTTCATGCCTTTTCTCTGGAGATCACCCTTCCACTCCCCCAGAGCCAACCAGCATTTAGATTTCATTTTTTACCATAGGCTAACTTTAGGTTTATGGAATTATATTGTACGTTATTTTAAATGTTTTAACTATGCTACTTTTTTCATTCCAGTTATCTCTCTTCTTTCTCTTCCTTTTTCTTGATGGGTGTGAAAAATTAGTCTTGACAAGGCTATATCCATTTTATTAGACCTTTGAAAGAAATACATTTAGCTTTTGGATATGATATATAGTTTGTACTTTTCTATTTTATTAATTTCTACCATTTATTATTTCTTTCCTTAGATTGAATGAACTGTTCTTTTGCCAATGTCTTTATATATTTAGATATTTGATTTTCATGCCTTCTTCTTATCTGATCTATGCACTTATGGCTATTGATTTCTCAGTAAGAAGGTTTTGTGTGCATCTCACAAACTTTGATGTTTATTTTTTTGAAAGCTAGAGAGAACATGTTTGCCTGTTTGGTTCTCTTATTAAAAGACTAGGGACCTGTTGCAGGAATATTCCTGCAAGACTTCTGGTGGGCTTCCCTCCCACCACTGCCACCTCTCCCGCCCCACCCCCCACCTCTCCTGCTGCAGCGGTCACGGTGGAGTGGGGCTGTGCCCGCTGCCACTGCCTCTGGGGCTGCATGTGCTGCTGCTGTGCACACTGCCCTGCCTGCCCCACATGGGCAACCAGTGCTTTCCCTCCAGTAGCTGCAGCCACCTTGCTTTCCACTTTCCCTCCCTCCTTCCTTCTATGCTATCTTCAGTCTTCAATCTTCCCTCCCTCCATGTGTGTAAATTAACCGCCTTCTTTGTTGGGTTAATTTGTACACTCTGATTGGCTGGTGGGCCTGGCTGGTTTGTGCTTGTGGGAGTAGCGGAGTGATGGCTAATTTGCATATTACTCTATTATTAGGTAGGATCCTGTATGAATAGCAAAATCAAACCAAACCAAAGGCAGAAGAAATCATGTCACATCCCTGCCCTGGGAAAGCTTTTGGACTATTCTCAGTTGGTGAGCACCATGCATGGCTGGTCATAGGATGAGTTCACCCAGGGAAGCCAAGTAGCGTCTTAGGAGAAGATAAGTTTAGGGCCAAGTTCAATATAATGTATGAAAGGAAGAGATAAAGCCTGGTGTAATGTCAGAAAGTCCAAGAAGGCAAAGGAGATGAGCAGAGAAAACAAAAGGTATGTGGGATGGGCTTGTCTCCAGAGGTCCTTGCCACATAAGCACACACAAGAGTGTATGGTTCCATCTCAGCATCCACAAGCCTTCCCCAGACAAGATTGTGACTGTAATATAAGGGCTTAAATTGGGCCAAAAGAAGACAAAACAAATTCTCCAATTAGAAGATTGGGCATAGTATGAGGTCTTGAAAAGACAGGAGCACTTAATGAAAGAAAATGAAAACAAATATGATGCCAAAAAGATTATCTTACTGACTTCTGCTCCAAGAGCCAAAAGCTGTGTCCATAGGGACCTAGGTTCGGAAGGTGCTGCCCTCTATGGGCAGGCTGGAGCCTTGGGGCTCTCCCATGTTCCTATCCGACATGCAGAAGGAGACATGGTGATGAATACTCTCTGTTACTTTGGAATCACAGACCTTCTGAAGCCGTGTGGCCGGGGTGATTGGCTTAACCTTTCTGCCACTCGGGTTCTTCATTTCCCTGTAGGATAATACTAAGACCTCCCCCCTTGCATGATTTTCATATGAATCAATAGCAGAGACTTAAAGTCTTTTACTCTGTGTCTGGCTCATAGACAAAACAATAAGTGGTTGTTGTCTCTATTAAAAATTACTGGGTATAAAATTATAGCATAAAAAAAGAAGAGGAACAATAACTTAGGTCCATTTTCTACATGGTGTTAGTAATAACAAAGATAGGAGATAAAAACACATTGCTTTGTGGTCCAGAAGATTTTCATGACTCAATCCAACCATGACAGGAGATTATACTGCCATTAGCATTGCCCCGAGAAACAAACTCAGCCATTCCAAACCTGCCAATTTCAAGAACTGGAAAGTTGATTTATATCAGTTACCATTTTGGAGGGAAGTATAGTTAAATTCCTCCTGAGCTTTGTCTATCAGGTAGGAAGCAGGCAAAGGGAGACAATGCTGGTTTGGCTCAGTGGATAGAACATTGGCCTGTGGACTGAAGGGTCCCAGGTTCGATTCCTGTAAAGGGCATGTACATTAGTTGTGGGCACATCCCCAGTGGGGAGTGTGCAGGAGGCAGCTGATTGATGTTTCTCTTTCATTAATATTTCTAACTCTCTATCCCTCTCCCTTCCTCTCTGAAAAAATCAATAAAAATATTTTTTTTTTGAAAAAGAAGAAGACAGTGAATTATCCAGTGAAAAAGAAATGGATAACCAGCTAAGGAAGCTTATAAAGAAAGACCTAATGCAAGTGGCCTTGAAATAAAAAAACAAAACATTGGAGGTTGAGGGCCATGGTTAGTAAATCTAGAATTTCATAAGAAGTTGTTAGGCCAGACTTGCTCTTTCAGAAATAGATGTAGTCAATTATAAACACCTCAGTTACTGATTCATTTAGGTCATATTTTCGACATGCTTTAATCTTTGGAGACTGTCAAAAAACAAAAAGAACAAAAGCATTTAGCATGATGACTCACTGAAACGTGCTGTCATTTCCTCTCTTAAATTGAGCTCCCTTTATCCCGAAGGTTCAGAAGGGTATCATGTAAATTATTGTTTCAATATGTGTGCTTTTGTTCCTCTGAAACGCAGTCGGATTTCAGTAAGCTCTTTGCATATGTGCTTTAAAACACTGGGAAGCACTCCCAGCAGTTCTATTATGAAAGCGCTATAAAAGTTACTATGCATTTTTTAATCAAACACTTACTCTACCCGAGGACCCTTCTTACATATAGGAACTCATCCGGTCTGCTCGGCAGTCCTGGGGCGTAGGTACTATTACCATCTATCTGTCTTTCTCAGATGAGGCCTCTGAGGCCTGCAGCTGCAACTAACTCTCTCTTGCAGGGCTGGACTACAACCCAAGAGTCTGGGACTCCCTGCCCCGAGCGGCTATTCGGTGCTGAGTTGGCTCCATCATTGTTTGTTTTGAAAAATGAAATAAATGCTTTATTTTCTTTTTCAATTGCAGTTTTACTTGCAATGCAACTTTATGTTAGTTTCAGGGGTATGGTATAGTGGTTAGACACGCATTTACTTTACACAGAGTCTCCCCCAATATTTCCAGTTCCCCTCTGGCACCATACATAGCCGTGGCAGTGTTATTGACTATATTCACTATGCTGTACTTTATGTCTCCATGACTATTTTCTAACCTGGCTCCACCTTAACGGTAGATACCTTTCGGCATTTAAGCCCCACCTCCTCTGATCTGACTTTATTTATTTTTTGGACCCTAGGGCACAGCATTGAGTTAACTATATGGATTTTTGTCATATGTCTCGGCAAGCACTTCTTTTGTTTGATCACGTTTTGTTTTTCTCTTTCCCATGCCCACCCTAATGTATTTAACATGCAGCTCTCCTATTCCTCCTTCCTGTGTTTATGTAAGTGCATGCAACTCTGCCTTTGAAAACTGTCAGGATATTTGTGTGTGGGCGTGTGTTTTAAAAATTAGATAAATTGTACCGTGTCATAGATCTTCTGCTTTACTCCCTTTTTTCCCCATGTCGAGTCCTTCTGACTTAGCCGTGTTATCTGAGTAAAATGCGTTCATGACTTCTGACTCTTGCAAAGTATGTGGCTGAATACATGTAACCCTGATTACCTTTTCCTCCCCTGATGAACTAACTCCCTGTGTTCTTCCAACACCTTGTGACCATAACCAACACTGTGATGACATTCTTCTACCTGTACCATGATGGATTTGAACAGGAATCTCTCTAGGATGAACCGGAGGATGGAATTGCTATATTCCATTCATCTCTCATTAGCTGAGCTATACCAGTTTGTACTTCCTACTAGCTAGTTTGTAATTCATACTATTTCCTTTCCCCACATTCTGCCCAGCACTTCCTATTATTCAAATGCCTAACTGTGCCAGTCTTATAGATGCAAAGGCTAATTTATAATAATAAAAGCATAATATGCTAATTAGGCCAGACAACCTTCTGGATGAAGCCTGGGCTGGATGAAGTGCCAGAGAGAAGCCAGGGCTGGCAACCAGGGGAAAGAAGGCCTACTCTTGCACAGATTTCATGCATCTCGCCTATTGTATTTATAATAATAAAAAGGGTAATATGCTAATTAGACTGATGTCCCTCCAGATGTCCTTCTGGATGAAGCTGGGGCCAGAAGGAAGCAGCCTGGGTCCTGGGCACCAGAGGGAAGCTGGGATGGTTCAAATCCAAAATCTAGGTATGTGCTCCTGACCTGGAATCAAACCACAACCCTTCCATATATGGGACAACACTCCAACCAATTGAGCCATCTGGTCAGGGCTACTCAGTAGTTATTTTAATTATATATTTTTGTTTAGTTTTAAATTTCAGTTACATATGTTAATTAGCTAGTCATTATTAATGGTTTCTATGACTTTATTGCCAAATTATAGAAAAAATACTTAGTCTATATGATATTGGCCCCTTTTTATTTATTAAGGTTTTCTCTATAGCTTAGTGCATAGTCAATTTTTTTGTGATTGTTTTCTGTGTGGATTTAATTGAGATAACCTGTTGAGGTACTCGGTGGTCACCGAAAACCTAATATGTATTATGTGTTCAATAACTATTGGCTATTATTAGCATATACATTTTCTCCTTCATGGAATGGCTGTGTTTCAATAGCTGTAATCACTTTTCAAAATAAATGAAAGGACATTGACCTTTGGTGATTTAATGTTGCAGAATGTAAATCTAGTAGGTCTTTTATTAAATACTGAATGACTATCATCACTCGTTCTTGCTGTAAAGGAATGTCTTGAATTTTTGAGCTGTCTGGCTCACTAGTCTTTGAAGCAGTAGCTGAGATTTTTTTGAATAGTTACCCAAGAACTTGGTCTTGGGTGATACTACAGTGTGTTGAAAAGGAAATGTTTTGAATAGTAACAATTCAGAACTTGAGGAAAATGTATATGGACTGAGTTAGTCAATGGAGGGTGCAGAAAAGGGTATGGGTGGAAATGAAGAATGACCAAGGTTATAGATTGGAGAGCAAGAATCTACACTAATAAAAGAGAAACATGTAAATTAACCATCACTTCATTATACCCACAAGTTATGCCCACCAGCCAATCAGGAGCAAGTATGCAAATTAACACAACCAAGGTGGTGGCCAGCCATGGAGCTGAAGCAATCAGGAGGTTTGGGTTGCCCCTGGAGATGGAGAAAGCCAAGCTTCCTGCCCTTCCTGGCCTGCCCTGGCCTCTGCTCAAGGCTACAAAGTTTCAATTATAGAAGATAAATAAATCCTAGACACTTGCTTCTAGCTGGCCCTGTCCTCCACTCAAGGAGGCACTGAAAACAAACAAACAAAAAACAAACAAACAAACAAAAAAACCCACAAAAAACAAAGAAAGAAAAAGAAAAAAAGGAGGGGCTGGGACCTTGGGTTGCTGTGGGGTGATCAGGCTGGGATGGGATGGTGGGGGGCAGTTGGGGTGAGCAGGCCGGCAGGCAGAGTGGGTAGGGGCAATCAGGCAGGCAGGCAGGCAGGTGAGCAGATGAAGTCAGCAGTCCCAGATTGTGAGAAGGATGTCTGACTGCTGGTTTAGGCCTGATCTTTGTAAACCAGCAGTAATATATACTTGGAAGGGTCCCAGATTGAAGAGGGTGCAGGCCTGGCTGAGGAACACACCCCCTCTCCCCGTGCACAAATTTCATGCATTAGTGACATTATAAGATGGTAGGCCTTGTGCTATGAATTATAATGGAAGTTGTGGGAATGGAGATTTTCTAGAACAGCACTAATTTCTCCTCCCCCATACAAAACTACTATCCACACATAGTTATTAAACACTAGAAATATGGTGACTGTGATAGAGCGGAAGTTAAATTTTACTTGATATTAATTGATTTAAGTTAAAATTGAAATAGCCACATGTAGCTAGAGGCTACTAGATTGAACCGCGTAACACTAGAAAAGGGAATTGGCAAAAAGAAAAAGTCAATTTAAAAGCGGGTCATGAAGGAGTGAGAAAAACAGATTATCTCAATGGCCCTTGGGGGAAGGCTTAGGGAGTCAGGGGGTTATAGAAATCTTTTCTTTCCTTCGGGGTCCTTTAGAGTTAGACAACCACCTGTCAGAACCACATTCAAAACCCTACGCCTCCGTAACCTTGTCGCCATCCTGCAATGCCTGTTCCACTTCCCTTGTCATAACCATAACCCCGTGCTCAGGGCCCAGGGGAGCAGCGCACCATATGGCGTGGAGTTCTACCAAGGCCAGAGGAAGCACATTAATGCCAGAGCACGAGGATTTATATTCATGGCACTGAAGGAGTGCCTTCTGTACGCACAGCCCACATCACCCTCTCTGCTGGCAGGCCAAAGGCAAAAAGCTGCCACAGGAGATGGCAATATGATCTCCCCAGACTTAGTCATAGAAAGCCAGAGCCTGCAATTTGCTACAAAGAGCCTTTGGCTCAACGTCTTGTGTGTTTGGACAGGATGTATGTTTGGATATGAGAAATACTGTGTGTGTGTTCGTGTCTGTGTGGGTATGGTTAAAAGCAAATAGCACAGCGCTTTTGATACTAGGGCTTTGTGCATATTAACTGCAAAGAAAAGATGTACAGCCCCTTTTAGAAGTAAAAGCTTTGAAGATGGCCTCATGCTTATTTTGTGTTGTGTCTTCTCAGCCTTTTCTGATGATCTGGAGCTGAGCCGAAGCTCAGCGCTTCCCTGGTTTCAATGGCTTGTCAAGTCCTCTCCCAGGAGCACTTGCCACCTCACCTGAGTACAGGATTCGGTGCCTGGGGCCCTGTTGTGGCCTCTCTATCTGAATCTATGTGGTGGGGAAATCTCCCATAAGCAGTAGAGAGTGGTTTGTCAGAGCTGTCCCAAGACAATTCTGGCTGCCCCAGAGAAATCCGGAAATGAAGGTTAGAGAGATTGACACGTGAAGGGAACATCTTCATTCCCACTCAGGAGGAGACCATCCCAGACAGAAGCTAAGAACAGGTCCACCCACCCCCAGGGAGGATGCAGTGGAGATGCTCTGATTGCTAAGCCTCATTGCCACAGCTTTTAGTAGCTAGATGTGTGTGTGTGTGTGGTTTCTAGGAGACATGATATGACTTATGCAGTTTGGTAAAAAAGCATTTTCCTCCACCTACTCAAGGATGCTTGGGTATTTACAATATATTACAGAGCCAAGTGCCACAGTTTATAGGAATATAAAAGCAGCTATTGACTATACTGCTCTATGCCCTAAATTAATGAGAAGTTCACAAAGGAAAAAAAAATCTTAAATTGAAAACCTTGTCTAATCTTCCAGTACTGAATAAAGATGCTGTTTAGACTTGAGATCTTTATCATTATTTATGTAGACTCTGTGGCAGAACCCAGAGTTCTTTGGTATAAAAAAATGTTCGGCAGAAATGAAGAATGGGTAACAGTTTCAAATAAGATAGGTTTTCTGTCACCTATTGATGTTACAGCTGCCTATACACACACCCTAATTATCCAAAAAACTCAAGCACAGACAATAGGCGTGATGGGAGGGTGGTGCACAGCAATTGAGGTCTCCATTCTAGGATACCTTGGGATTTTCTCCACATAAAATGTGACTGACCCAGTTTTGTGAGTGTTTGCATCCATTCATTCATCCATCCATTCGTTATTTTTTGCTGTTGCTGCTGTTAAGTACACACAGCTTTTGTTGTGCGCAGGTGTGTACTAAGCCACCTACTAGATACTCATCAGAAAGAACTACAGTTGACACTTGAACAAAATAGGTTTGAATGGCCTGGTTTCACTTATATGTGGGTGATCCCCCCCAACAAAATATTTGAAAAAATTTGCAGACAAACTACTCTGTTTCCCCGAAAATAAGACAGTTCTTATATTAATTTTTGCTCTTATTTTCAGGGGATGTCTTATTTTTTCATGAAGAAGAATATGGTACACATTTATTGTTAAATGAAAATAAAGGAAATTTATTACCTGTATACGGTATGGTAGTTGTCAACACAAACCAGACAAACTGTGAATCCTACAGTATCAAGAATTTACTCATTTATTCAATGACAATCATGTCATCATCTTCTGGAACATCATCATAACAATCCAATTCCTGAATTTCCTGGTGAATTTCTTGTGACTCCTTTTCTTTCAGAATCAGTGGACCAAATCTCTCATGTTTAGCAATAGCACTGTCTTTAAATGAGTACTTCTTGTCAAGGTAGCCTGCTCGCAGTGCATTTGCAATGCAACTGTCAGTGATTTTCTCCCATGAATTCTTCACCCAAGTCACAACTTGTTGCAGTTTAGTTTTCACAAAGTTTCCACGCTGATTTGTCTCCATTCACACAGCAGTGACATCAGGACTCCGAGTAATGTCACTGGTTGCTAGATGTCGGGGGGGTCCTAGTGACCAGTTTATGGTAAATTAATTTTCATTCTGAGACAGAGCCTGGGGCCCTTATCGGGGGGATGCCTTATATTTCACTCAGAAGGAAACCTGTGAGTAGGTCTTATTTTTGGGGAAACACGGTATACAGCCTAAAGCAGACAACATAAACTTATAGTATGAATAAACATAATATAATATAAATGTATTTTTTCTTACTTATGATTCCCTTAATAGCCTTTTCTATTCCCTAGCTTACTTTATACAGTATAGAAAACATATAACACAAACATATAGATACAGTATAGAAAACATATAACACAAAATATGTATTAATTGACTGTTGATGCTATTGGCAAGGCTTTTGGTCAACAGTATTATTAGTTGTTTTTAGAGAGCCAAAAATTGCAGGTGATTTTCAACTGCACAGGTCATCGCCTCTAATCCCCAGGTTGTTCAAGAGTCAATGGTGTATCCAAACTTCAGGTTCTTTCATTTCACTTCAGTCTGTTTTTCCCTCTCATCTACATAATTTCTATTAATGAACTACTCATCTTTGAATGAAATTTCTTCATTGGATTTTCAAAGTAGGAAATAATCTAATTAGTATCTTTTTCTTTATGTTGTCTTGATTTCATTGTCAGCACCAGATCTTTCTATACCATTCAAATGGAAGAAGAGCAAAGCAGCCCAACTTGTAATTAAGGTTACAATTTGTTTTTAAATCTATATAAGAGAAGAGATTCAAGGTAAGATATATTTTCCTACTCAATGAATATATCTTATTGGTATAAAAAGGCACTAATATCTGAAATCTTAAATCTATTTGAAACTAAGAGACTTGAAATTATTTTATAATTCAAGGACTAACTTAAGAAACTGACATTTTTGCAAACATATTAAGTGGATGATACTTCACCTGTCACATAATTTGGTAAATTATTTTTATTTTTTTCAAATTTATCTTTATAATTGAAAGTATAACAGATGTCACCCTTCTCCCCATGATCTCCTTGGTAAATTATTTTTGAAGTTTATTTTAGAATTCTAACGGGTGTAGAGAACTTCGGCAATTTAATTCTTCAAGTTTTTTTAAAATTTTATTTATTCTATTTCTTCAGAAATTGAAATTAATACTGTCTCTAAATCATATATCTCATAAAGATTTTTAAACCTTTTACTTACTTACTTACTTACTTATTTATTTATTGGATACTTTCTTTTCTAAAATTGACTAAATAAAACAATGACTATAATAGCAAACATTTGCTTAAGTTTATTGTGGACCAGGCACTAAATGCTTTATAGAAATTAAATCATGTAATCCCCACAACTTAATTAAGTCATCACTTTCAATAATCCATTTTAGAGATTAAAAAACGGAGGCACAGGTTTTAGGCAATCTAGAGCTACCATTTTTGCTTTGAACTTTTATGCTGTGTTTGTCCCAGTAGTGCCATATCAATAATCATTTTTAAATGTTTTGTTAGTTAATGTTTTAATACTTAGTTTTAGTTTGGCTTGTATTGTAGACCTGTTTGAATTCAAGAGGACATTGCCTGCCCACCAATAAGCCATGTAAGATGCTGTCTGCCTCGCTCCATGGTCTTGTTTTTAGTTTTGCTGAATGATTTTTGTTGGCACAGACAGTGGGTCCATTTCTCCAGACAGATTCACATGAGATGGTGAAGTCCGTTACCAAAGAGACTGGCTAGTCAAGTTCTCTGTTCTGCATCTTCTCAAACTCTATACACACTCTAGGGGACAGACAGCAATGTGTAACCCGAAGTGTGCTTAAGTGGGCCTGGATCAGTACAGAAGGGTGGTGGGGATCATTATATTTGAATATTAGCTGGCATCAGGTTATTACAAAGTAATTGCTCCTCTATGGATAAATATGCTTCTTAGAGCAGAGAGATCATATCCTTAGGTCAGAGCCCCCTTGACCCTGAGCTCCAACAAGGTTTGCTCACACGAATCTTCTTCCCAGAGCTGCATCTCTAGCTAGCCCCTCCCAGCCACCCAAATGATGACATTAGGTTTACGTATGTTCAGACTATCAGTTAGGCAAGTGGATTTCAGACCTTTTAAGCCTTTATACAGTAAGACATATGGTATGTGAAATTCACATTATACAATGACCAGGCTTCCTCTTCAAGTTACTGTGGTATTTTATTTCCACTACCTTGCATGGTTTGTAGAGTGAATCTCAGAAAAACAACCTGGCAGGATGTAGCAGATACCTAACTGGTACCACTTATTCCCACAGAACATGAAAACAGAGCATTTCTCGTTAAAAAGAGAAATTAGACCTTCCAGAGAAAACGCTTCCTGTCTGCAGTGTAGTACAAGAGTAGCTACAGCACAGAGGCATTTGAATTGCTCATTGATTCAATAACCCTTTGTTAAGAACCAATTATTTCCTCACAGCCCAGTTGGGCAGATAACTAATTGATTTATTAATTTTGCATAAAGTGCAAAGTGCTGCTTCAGACCCGCTGTTGCGAGAACTCTTGGGCATTGTACATCTCAAACTGGAAATACCTTATTTTAAAAATAATTGAATAGTAAATTTGAAGATAATTTACCCCAGTTCTCTTGTGGTGGCACAGCTAACCTATCAAGGGGTAAGCAAAAACACAATGCAAAACTAACGGTGGCCCTCAGATTTGGTCTGCTCCTCCATAAAGTACACTTTATAAAACCCAGATTTCAGCTCTGTGGAGCGGAATAGATGCATACAAAATTTACTTTTTCGGTATTTTTCTCTTGGCTTGAAAAAGCTCCTCCTCTTCCATGGAATCCTTCTTGGCCACATCAGAGGTATCTACTGAGAGCTTGTTCGTGTGATTCTTTTGGTACTCACTTTGCATATATGGATGTGTGACACTGCTAACATGAATTAACTCTTGCATTGATGGCTTAACTTCCCCGTGTGGGAGGGCTCGCTGCTCGCTGAGTCAGAAGCCCCTGGAGGACAGATGCTGCTGACCTCAGCTGTCATCACCAACTCTAGGACCTGCAGCCACAGGACAGACACCACTGGGCCTGTTGAATGAATGTGCCCCTCATCCCCAGAAGGGTTGGGGGTGGGGAAGGGGGGGGTTCCCTGAGGGTGGACTTGCAGCCTTCCACAATCTGCTTCAGAAAAACATTTGATTGGAATGATCTGTTCTTTTTTTTCAAAGGGCGGTTTTTCCAGCACATTCTTTGGTTTACTTTTGGATTGCCATGAAAATACAATGAGGAAGTAATTTCTTCGAAGGAATTCCTCTAGTTCTAGTCAAAAGCTACTTTGGCTACCAGACCTGCCTGTGCTATTAAGTCCCAAGCCCTCATTCTCAGCTTGCTTATCCTGTGTTCCCACCGAGGGGACTGGCACTTCTACTTGGCTCTGTGTCCCAAAAGAACAAAGCAAATAAATAAAACCACTGTGATTGCCCCCAGCTGTCCAAAAAGTGAAGGCTGTAATGTTTGTGTTCTTTAGCCTTCCTTCCTTCCTTCCTTCCTTCCTTCCTTCCTTCCTTCCTTCCTTCCTTCCTTCCTTCCTTCCCTCCTTTCTTCCTTTAGAAACAGAACCTAAAATAGCAGTTAGATTAATGTTTTCTTGACAAATAAGAGAAAGGGGCCATCAGGGAAATGATGAGGTGAAAAATCTTCATAATCCCAGACCCATGAGCCCTCCTATGCTTGCTCTGAATTCCCCTTCTGAAGACAAACCAGGAGAGTGAAATAAAAATGGAGTTTTATAAAACACTTGACTTTGAAAATAAGAGTGAGAGTATGAGAGTGCACTAATGGGAGTGTGTGAGTGTGTGTGTGTGTGTGTGTGTGTGTGTGTGCACATTTGGGGGTTGGGAGAATTAGGCTGAGAGCCAGGGAAATGCAGTTACATAAATCAGGCTTGTGTTGAGTTCTCTCTCTCTCCCTCTCTTTTTTTTATTGGTTTGTTCCCTGTGGTGCTTTCACTAAAACTGCTTCCTCTTTTTCTACATTCATTTTGTTCCCAGTCCAGAAGGTCTTGGATGATGTTGGCGAGATGCCAAACATCTGGGTTTTGAAAGAGTGAAAGAGAGAGAGGGGAATCTCTATGGCTAAGTAATTTCATCTTTACATGTCCTTTGGGATGCTCTACATCGTGTGGCCTCAGAGGTCTGATGGCTCTCGGCTTGCCAGACATCTGTGGAGCACTATGGAAATCATGCAGGATACCTCACTTGTTTAAAAAAGAGATACATAAGTGGTCATCAAATTTATGACAGCTTCATAATAACTGGAATTATGATTATGCCATCACAATTATATAGTCGTTTAATATCTTATACATAATTTCTATGTGTATCATTATTAGACATCCCACTTTTAGAATGTCACTCTGTTCCTGGCCCCATTATAAGTGCTTTATGTAAATTAGTTCATCTAATCCTCACTAGAATCCCAACAGATAATTGTTATCATTTCTATTGCATAATCAAGAAAACCGAGGTTCATAGAAGCTACGTGATTTAGTGTTCTCTAGCTAGAAAATAGTTAACTGATGTTTAAATCTGAGTCTTTCTGACTTAAGAATCCTGGGCAAATTTTTTTTTAACATTTCAGCTGATTATTGCAACTATTAATGCAAATAATAAGACTAATAAATAAAGCAGGGAGATTTTCTACTTTGTTCATTTGATGCTATTTAATTAAAGTATTGGTTTTAATGTTCTGAACTTTATTTCTCTACCTATGTGTGCTCTTCAATTGTAACAAAAGTAGTTGTGAGCTGTCTTTTACAAGGAGAAATTTTTAAAACACTCAATAAATCCGAGGCTCCATAATTGCTACAAAAAGTGTTTAATATCTTTGTGCGTAACTTCTTAAGTCACCTATTGCTATATAATAAACTCCTCCAAAACACAGTGGCTTAATACAACAAACTACTTTTGTGGCTTAAGAATTCAGGAATAACTTAGCTGAGCTGTTCTTCTGGTTCATGTGACTTTGACTGGGGTCACTTCATGGTTTTCAGTTGATGGTGAAGATGATCTAGAACTTTGCTGTCCGGTTACATATAGCATATATTTTAAATTTTCTAGTAGCTACATATAAATAAAACATTTAAACAAGCAGAAGGAACTGCAATAGCATGTTTAAAGCAAATGTATCCAAAATGCTTGCGTTATATGCTGTCAAGTTGGCTCCAATTCTTGGGGACTCTATGAATGAGTAATACCCACAGTGTCCTTTCTTCAACACTCTTGCTCCGCTGTGGCCTTTTTTATGGAGTCATTCCATCTCATATTTGGCCTTCTTTTTATCATTTAAACATATGATCAACATTAAAAATTTTAATGAATATTTTTCATATTATTTTTGAAATCCATTATGTATTTTACTCTTACAGTGCACCTTTGAACTATCGACATTTTGAGTATTCCACAGCCACGCATGGCTGGTGGTTTTTATACTGGATAGAATAGGTTACGAGAGACTTGAATACTAATATATCCACTCCCATGCTTCCCACCCTGCTGGAGCTGGCTGGCATGTAATTATACCATTGCAACATGTGATATAGAGTGGTGTAGCATGTAGCTCTTCTTTTGACTGAGGTCTAGATGCCTTTGGGGTATTATTTGCATCACAGAACTGCCCCCGAAGGATCACAACCAGTATAGAAGACAGGGCACTTAAAAAAATACATGTAGGAAAGCCCCGGCTGGGCTGTGTGGCTCAGTTAGCCTGAGTGTCATTTCACACACCAAAAGGTTGTGGGTTCAATTCCTAGCAAGGTGCATATCTAGGCTGCAGATTTCATTCCGTTGGGGCACGAACAGGAAACCCCATGCTACTTCATGCCTGAACCCATTTCTCCTGAAAACATTTGTACTGCTCGCATCAATCTAGGAGGTGAAAACTAGTATTGATTTCATTTCACAGATGATAAAACAGAGGCTTAAAGTGATGAAGTCCTGCAGCTCAGTGGCAATAGGGGAGTGAGCACATCCAGTCTCTCCAGGGGCAGCTCTTAACCACTATGTAACAGTAGAGTAGCAGACATGCCAGTAGCAGTGACAGTAGTAGTTATCAATAACTAATACTTACAGGGCATGACAGTATCTCAGTGTCTGACTTTCCTCTCTAGCAGCTGGCCCGAGCCACCCAAACAATGGTGCTGGACTTCTACAGCAGCACCCAGCAGTTAGATAGGTAGGTAGGTAGATAGATAATAGATAGATAGGTAGATAGATAGATAGATAGATAATGTAGGAGAGATAATGATCAGAACGGGTTAACGGAGGAGAGCTGAGAGGTGAAATGGGGCTTCTCAAACTGCCACCAAGGGAATTTTGCTTGAAATCATACTCTTCTTTCCATCCTCGGTCCTTTTTCTTCATGCCTATCCTTATTTCTTCTGGAAGCTTTTATCAACCATTTGCATACAAATCCTCATCTCCTGGCATGCCTCTGGAGGCACCTCCCAAGATCTTTTTGAAGTCTTTCTTATTGGATAGCTGTGATATGGTTGGAAAAGAGCAGTAATTCCATTCCTTCTACCACAGTGAGTGGTTCAGGAGAAAGAAAGCCAGATTATAACTGTACACGCCCATGAGCGACTCACTCAAGGGGAAGGCTGGATGAGCACCAAAGCCCCACTGAAGCAAGTCCAGCTCCATAGGGGTGTCTCCAGCACAGCAGCTCTTCCACTGTAGTCACAGCTGGTCCTCGTAATCAGTTGACCTGGGGGTTGAGTTAAAAAGGTGGAGATCATAAGGTATACACGTTTGCAGTAACAGAATAGTCATGGGGATGTGAAGAAAAGCATAGGGAAATAATCAATACTATTCTAATAAGTATGTATGGTGTCATATGGGTTCAAGTGAGATTTATTTGGATGATCCCCTAGTAAGTTGAAATCAAAATAATATTGCATGCCCACTATAATTGAAAAAAGAGGATTTAAAAACAAAAGAAAGAGGATATTTATTTTCTGAGAATCCTGGGACAGATTTATTAGTAACTTTTGGAAATGATTCACAAATACGACCCCCTTCAGAGTGCTCAGGACAATCTATGCACTAACCAGGTGGTCACCTCTGCCGTCCGTGGCTAGGGGCCCATGTATGGTCAGGTGCTCTGTCAAACCACATTTCATCATGTTTCGTCTCCTGCCAGGTGATCCCAAAAGATAACCAAAATGAATGCTTCCCAATGTTACAGTGAAACAACCCCCATTGTCTCAGATAAATCAGAGAAGAGGAAAAAGAGCAGGCTGAGAGCCATGTGCTTGGTAGTTCAGCTAGTACAAAGGACAGCACTGTTCAGGGTTCCCCCTTGATGTTAGTATACTGACACACATTTTACTGGGAGAGAAAATAGGGAACATGAGAATAATGCTCATTAGGAGAAAGCACCAACATATGTAAAGAAATAATAGGTTAACTGATTATTATGGTTATATATTTGATTTCTTTTGAAATGTTGTCTTCTTGGAGATCACTTGAAACAGTTTTTCATGATAATCAATTATTTTCTAGGGTTTTCCAATGCGTTATTCATGGCATTGAAGAAGACTGAAGCTCTGCATTCTTCAGTCTTTTTCTCCCTGACATCTCTCTGTAACTTATGCTGAGTCAGCTCAGCTGGGTTCCGTGAGCCTGAGAGGGGGCGGTGGGCTGAGAAAAGACAGACAAGAGAAGAAAGTGGGGTCTGGGTGGGATGTTGTCCTCTCTGATGGAGAGCTAGCGACAGTGCTACGATCTGAAAGCCAAGTCTTTATTTTATAGTCAGATTCCACGAGGCAAAGTAAGGGCATGGTTACAACACTCTTGCGTGTTTCAAATCTTCTCAATTACCAGCACCTGATCAAGCTTTGTTTACTTGCTGCACCTCCCGCAGCCTGCATCACTCAGCTACGTGGGACCACAGGTTCAGACCATAGGTTCAAGCTTAACAACTATAGCCTTTGGCTATCATTGTGCTGGGAGGGCTTTGCCCACCAAGCTGGGACTTGCATGTGGCTTTGCCACAAGAGGACCATGCCCTCTCATTAGTCCGAGGCTTGAACCTGTCCAAATGCTGTGGCCACTCTCCACATAACCTTGTTTCCCTCACACGTTATTAACACTACTTTCTGGAAGCATCTCTGCTTTTTGGAGACTCACTTTATCCAGGGCTCTTCCTTCAGCAGTTTCTAGTTTTCATTTTGCTCTCCTCCTCGTGTCTCTTTACTGAGTTTGAACACCTTGACTGAAAGGGGAAAAACAATGGCACCAAATTCCACTCTCCACAAGCAGCCTGATTTATTTTCCCATTTTTCCCAAGCGCATTGCCTTCAGCCTCCATCCTCTTTATACAAATGGACTCTGTGGCTAGGGGCCCTGTGTATAGTCCCATTCAGGACTGAGAGCACACCCACAATAGGATAGAAACAAATGCTCATGTCTGAGCCTCAGTTCCCCTGACTGTTCTGGGGTCCCATGGACACCCTGGCCTTCCTGCCATCCTTTGAGTCTTAGTTTTCATGGAGATCACCTGCTACTGAGCACTTTTGTAAACAGAGCCCTGACTGTGGAACTGAGACCACAGACAGGACCAGTGAATCACAAGGGTCTTCTCCCTGTGAAACTGGATGACTGTGTGACAGAATGGATTGGAAACAAAGGCAGGAGACTTTAGTATGACTTTTGCTTCTCCTGGAAACCTGCTAGCCCTGTAAGTGGAGAACATGTATTTTTATTTACAAAAACATAGGACAGCAATAATTTATAGCTAAAAACTAAGTGATTTGGGGAGTAGCTATATGCTGCATTTTACTGGTACAGCCCATGACCATTTTGTAACTACCAATTTGTACTTCTTAATCCCTTCACCTTTTTCACCCAATCCCGACCCCTGTTCCTCACCTGGCAACCCTCAGACTGTTCTCTGTATCTGAGCCTGGTTGTTTTTTTTATCTATACTGTTCTTCAGGTAAAGCACTATGCTTTATATGGAAAGTTTTTGGAACTGAGACAATCGCCTTCTCTCTCTCCAGAGCCACGATCTCAAATCTATTGCCTCACTATGGATTAAAAAAGTCTAATCAGCTCAGAACCAAGTAAGGGCCCTTTGTTCTAGGCTGGTGTACCTGTCCTGAATAAACGATTAACTGTCATTTAATGGCAAGGGCACGTTTGGGCACCAGGATTTGCAGGGATTAAAAAATACTTTGGAAATATTATTATCTCCATCCTCGGTGAGCTGTGCTGCCCACATACCTATATAAACATATGTGTGACTCCATCTTTTGAAAAAAAAAATCCACATTATTAACCGGTACACATGATACTTTAAGTGAAGTGACATCTATGGAAGAACCCAGATCCCCGTCTTCATCTCTCCTCTCTCTTTCGAGGTTTAGTTTTATAAAGAAAGCTGTGAATCATTTATCTTTTTCTGGATTCATCCATCGTGATTGGCTTTTTCTTGCTGGATTGATACTGGAGATGAAAAAATGCAGATATTGTTCTTTGACACAGGTGGTGTATTATTAGAAGCTTTAAGACTTTATTTGAACAATAGCCTATCCTAATCAGGCAGTGCCAAGCCAGAAATGACTAGCACTCTACTGACAGGAGCCTGGGGAGAGGCTTTTAGAGAAAAAAAAGCAGAGCAATGTAAGAAACCCATTAATTGGCTATGGTTTAAGGCCCGCTTGGCTCTGTGCGTGGTTGCCGTTAGGTTTTAATTGTGTAAGCTTGAGGCATTTATAGACTTAGATTTTGGTTTGTTTACAAAGACCATCACAGTATTAGAGCCACTTCAGTCTAATGGCCTCCTTGTTTAATCTAACACCTTGTTCTCAAGACATTCTGGGAGAAATAGACCAGCTTAACAGGGAGCCATGAGATCACATGTCAAGTTCAGGGAACACTGGAACCCATGATGCTTAGACCAATTCTTTTTTTTTTAATGTTTTAATATTTTTATTGATTTCAGAAAGGAAGGGAGAAGGAGAGATAAAAACATCAATGATAAGAGAGAATCGCCTATACTGGGGAATCAAGCCCACAATCCAGGCATGTGTGCTCCTGACTGGAATTGAACTCAGGACCCTTCAGGCCGATACTCTATTCACTGAGCCAAATAGCGAGGGCCTAGAACCAATTTTTGATGGAGGCAGCAAGGCTTTGGCGAGTGTGTAGGTAAGAGATGACACTAGAGGTTGTGTCTTAGAAAGAAAAGAAATAAAGGAAAGAGCATTCCAAGCATAGAAATCCAACCCAAAACACTTGAGAGAACATCTGTTTTTAGGGAGTCGCAAGCAGGGCAATGTGAATATAACAGGCACTGATGAGAGATAAAGGCAACGTAGTTTTTTTATTGCTGCCATAACAGATTAGCACAAATGTAAAATTTTCAAATAACACAGAGTTCTTATCTCCCAGTTATGTGGGTCAGAAGTCCAACGCAGAGCATCTGAGCTGTGTCCTCTGCTTAGTTTCCAGGCTGATTTATGTAAGAGTTGGCAGGCCTGAGTTCCTGTCTGAAGGCTCTGGGGAAGAATTCGCTTCCAAGCTTATTCAGATGGTTGACAGAATCCAGTTTCTCATGTGCAGGACTGAGGTCCCTATTTCCTTGCTGGCTACCTTTAGTTCCTAAAGGACTTTCTCTGGTTCTTCCACGTGACCCCTTACTTCTCAGCACCAGCAACAGCATCAAATCCTTCTCGTGCTTGGATCTCTCTGACTTCTTCCCTGCCTTCTTCAGTTCCCCGGCTAAGACAGCATTCTGCTTCAAGTGACCTTGTGATAAGATTGGGCCACCCAGGCAATCAAAAACAATCTCCCCATCATCAAGGCCATTAACCTAATCACATCTGCAAGTCCATTTGCATCTTTGGATGCAAGAGGGCGTAGGCATCTTTTGGGGACATTATGTACTTACCACAACGAGAACACTCAGAGATAATCTCAAGGAATGTGTGTGTGTGCACATGTATACAAGTCAGGATTTCCAAATTTGAGAAATATTAAATATTCCTTTCTTGCATGTTCAAAAAAACACGTATTTTTATGTTAAATAAAATCTACATAGTAAAGAAAGATGTGTTACTTTTTGACTGGGTTCTTTAAGTTTTCTTTTACCTTAAAGACTTTCTCTTTGAAGATTACTTATTCAATTCCTAGGAACTGCTGTTGTATCCAGTAAGGTTTGGGAAGGTGAATTAGACAGGCATACAGATGCACAATCACAAGTCAGTCATAGATTTTTAGATATTGTCTTGAAAATTACGAGAATCAGTGTAGGACTTTTAGCAGCAAATTGTATCATCAGGTGGATTTTTAAAAAGGATTGCCTAGATTGGAAGGGAATGGAGAGTAGGGAATACAAAAGTGTGATAGAAGAGGGAGAAAGAGTAGGAGACAGGAGCAAGATTTTAAGCAAAAAAATTGCATTAGCCCGAACTCAAGTAGTAGTGATAGAGATGGTTAGTTGGCAGTTGGCAAGAGATAAAGTGGAAGTGTTCATCACAGTGGTTCCATTAGCCACAGAGGCTCTGCATGCCCACCCCACCCCCTGCACCTCATCCCTACTACCACTCCTGTGATGACTGTCAAGGTCCAGTCTCCCTCTATGGCTCATCATCCCACTGGATCGAGATAATTTCTTCAGTGAGATTTCAATATGCAAAAATGGGATATGGCTGATGAAAAATGTGGAGAAATTCTTTTTTATGCCCTGATAGCCATGCAAGGTTTGACAAGTTGTTAATTATTTCCCATTTTCTAGTTGTTATCAATTAAATGAAGATTCTTTTTCTAGAGTTACAGAAGGGCAGCATAATGAGAGTGGCGGTAATGACTTTGAAAGGAATGAAAGTCATTTGGGAGCTTAAGGTGTGCTGTATTAGATTTTAAAAGTCAGTTTCTTGCCCTGGCTGGTGTGACTCGGTTGGTTGGAGCATCAGCCATACACCATCCATCAGGGCACATAATCAGTTTGCTGTTTCAATCCCTGGTTATGTATGGGAGGCAGCTGAACAATCTCTCTCTTTCCCTTCCTCTCTCTAGAATTAAAAAAAAAAACAACTTAAAAAGTCAATTTCTTTAATTTATAATCATATTTTGTACATGATGTAAATCTGATATTTGACAGTGTTTTATGTGAAGTGTGAAAATGAGCTAACCTGGGCTTTGATTTATAGTCAAATTGGACATGGTCTCAGGGGCTCAATGGAAACATTTTTCACAAAGAGATATGCCTGTTTCTGTAACTGTACTGTCCATCTCAATAAAATACCATACTCTCAGGTTTCTTTTAATTGGACTGTGATATGAAATTGACCTAAAAAGTAATGTTCACATCTGACAGACACACAGCTCTTATTGGTCCTATGGACACCTTGAGATCCACCTGCATCAGTCACGGTGTGATAGCTCTGTTCCAGTCTTGGTAGGTTGGCTGACACAGGGAACCTCACCCTGCCAGGCCATCACCACAGCTCCCTGAGAGGTGTCACACATCTGTCTGAGGCTGCTGGACTTGGCCGTCAGTGACCCATGAAGCTGGTGGAAGAACAGGAACTAGATTTGGATATTTCTTTTAATGAAGGGTACAGGTATATGAAATTCTTCATTAAAAAATCATGCCTAGACATATAGTAACTTTCTTCATCCATTTTGCTTGAACTTTTAACTACCTCTGTGGACCTCAGTACTGACCTTTTTTTGTTAGGATACAAAGGCAAGTTTATTTTTCATTAAAAATGATTACCCTCCTATCCGTTGATTTAGAATGGTCTAAATTCCAATTTTTCACACTGAAGAATCATAAAGCCACCGAGACACCATTTTAAAGGCATATTTTAGATTTTAAAAGGCATGGATAACCATTTTTTAGTAACAGCCAATCTTAAGAGGGAGGGATAGTCTTGAAAATGAGAAGATTTTAAACTAGATCACATCAGAAGGCAACGCTTGCTAATGCTAGTCCTGCAGGGTGGAAGTGAAGAGAGCTGCAGCAATGATGGCCCAGGGAGAGAAACTTACTTACCACAATTTGGAACCTAAAGCTATGAGTGATATGGGTAAGAATGGGAAGAAGCTAAATCAAGGGATCCAGGCAAATCTCCAATGTTTTGTGTATTCATCATCCAACAAATACTGTTTTCTAGTGGTTTTCGTGTTGGAGTGAAAGTTGTAACAATAGAATATGTTTTCTTTGTTCGTGAACATATGCTCAATGCTAGAAATCACATGAATCTAGTTTAGGGACATACATACTCAATTTCTTTTTGAATACAGGTGCACCTAGTTGGAGCTGGGTTGTACCCTAAAGGTAAAACCTGGCATCAGAATTAGGAATTCAAATAAAGCATGGTTTGGTGCTAAATGTCAAATGGTTTTGAGCTAGATGAGCTTCTTGTATTTCCTTAACTGGAGTCAGGGGTGAGCCTCAGATATGGTCCTATATTAGAGCACTATGCAGATGGTGACAGAAGTCAACAGAGACTGAGGCATAATCAATGTACACCTTGATGCTCCTGATAAAACCAGAAATGTGTCATATGCAGTCATTCTCAAAAGAATTGTGTTGTTAAATCTGATAGAGTGGTTCTATCCTAGGGGAGAGATCAAGAGAATGGTCTTTAAGATTAGACACAGTTGTGTACATTCATTTGTTTCCAAGTTGTTTATTGAGTTTCCTCTTTTTTTGAGATGAAGTTAACAGCACTTATGGAATACATTTGTTGTGAAGATTAAATTAAATAATGCATGTAATTCAGTATATTATGTAACAAGTAATAAACACTTCCTAAGTGATGGTATGTAGTTGATACTACCAATGTTATTAGGAGTTCACCTTTATCATTGGTGTCATCTGAGTGCAATGGTCTCCCTGGGAAATTTCATGGAGAGGCTTGGCATTACAAACTTTTGCTGGCCCTATTTGGCTAGAGTAACCTAGCTATAATTATAACATAATTGTTCTCTAGCTCTGGTTTTCTTCTATCGTATACCTGGAACCTTCTTTTCTCAATAAAAGTAAATTGATGCTGATGGGAGGAGAAAGGATTAAATGTGACCAGTTATTATTACTAAAACCGAGATAGCCAGCCAGCTTTGGCTTCAGTCTTTTCTCACCTTTTGTAACAATCATTACTGGGCTACAGGCTTTGGAAAAATGAGAATGGAGCAGACAGACACTGGCCTCAGAGAATATTCATTGTGACAAAAAGAGATGTAGATATTTAAAAAGGCGAAGTGATAAATGTCATAACAAGGAATAGTGGTAGACTTGGCAGTTAGTTCAGAGGCATCCGGATTCCCTCCACCTGCCAGGGCTGGTGGAGGGAGTGGTGTGTGAAATGGGCCTTAATTTTGAACAAGTGGATATGCACCTACATTTTGGAAGAAGGAACAGCTTTGCTCAAATTATGGAGAACTTTTGTTACTGAATGGAATGCTCAGGTAAGACCCAGAGATGGAGACTGTAGTGCTTTATTTTATCTTTATTTTTGCCCCTGAGAAAGGCAACAGCTCCCTTCAGCCTGGGGGCCTCGGCAGTTCCTGGAGGGGCTCAGCTGCCAGCCGTCAGCAGGCAAGCAGCCTGGGAGCTGGCACTGCAGCATACTCTACAGTCCTCAGTCTTGACATAGGGACATTAGACTTTGTGTTAGTTTTGTAGGGCTGCTATGACAGAAACATACATGCTGGGTGGCTTAAACAATAGAAATGCATTTTCTCATTATTTTGGAGACTGAAAGTCCAAGAGCAAGGTGTCAATAGGGCCATTTAAAGCCTTTTTCCTTGACTTGTAGATGGTCACCTTTTGTTTGTGTCTTCACATGATCTTCCTTTCATGTATGACTGTCTCCTAATTTCCTCTTCTTTTGAGGTCATGTTGCATTAGTAACTACCTTTATGATTTTGTTCAACCTTAATTACCCCACTTACAGTTACCTCCAAAAGAGTCACATTCCGAAGTACAAGGGGTAAGGGCTTCAACATATGAGTTTTGGGTGGACATAATTCATCCCATTGAAGATCTCATGTGTTCAGAGTTGAAGAAACAGTAGAGATTTTCCACCGGGTGATAGTCACTAAGGGCTGTGCTACAGAAATAGTGGGAAAACAGATGGGAAGGAGAGAGAAATGATGGAGCCCAGTTGGGTGGCTACTGCTTCAATCCTGAAATGAAATATGAAAACCTGAATTAGAATAGTGACAGCACTGATGAAAAATTGAGAATAAATGCAGAGTTTTTTTTTTTTCTGAGTAAGAAATGTTGTGACTCTCTGGTGGCTTGGATGTGGAAGGCCAGGAAGAGGCAGAGCTGACAATTGGCAGCTCAGATAAATGCTTTCAACAGAAACAGGGGACAGGAGAGGATGACATATTTGCTAGTTTAAAAAAACCCAATGTGATTATTTGCAACACATCAGGATTGAGTTACCAACAGGAACTCCAAGTAGAGATGTCCTCTGCAGATTGGAAACGAGGGGCCTAGAGACTCTGGCCCTAGACATGTAGTTCTGGGAGTCATTCGTGAGTCAGCATCCTCCTTAATTTGGATGATATCCCCAAAAGAGCCTGTCAAGAGAGATCAATGGCAACATTTGAGAGGTGAACAAGAAAAGTAGACAAAGGAGGAAATCAAAAAAGGGACAGAGAGCCGAAACCGGTTTGGCTCAGTGGGTAGAGTGTCAGCCTGCAGACTGAAGGGTCCCAGGTTCTATTCCTGTCAAGGGCATGTACCTTAGTTGCAGGCACATCCCCAGTAGGGGGCGTGCAAGAGGCAGCTGATCGATGACTCTCTTTCATCCATGTTTCTAACTCTATCTCTCTCCCTTCCTCTCTGTAAAAAATCAATAAAATATGTTTAATAAAAGGGGGGGGGGGCAGAGAGAGGCAAGGGGGTCAGAAGAAGAGAAAGTTCTTTCAGTTAAGGGAGAGAGTTTCCAGGGCACACATGGCTGTTTCACAGATATCTATTAGATCAAGTGAACAGTAAGAAAAATGACTAACCAGTAACAAAAATTAAAAATGACTCAGCAGATAAAAATATTTTGGTCACAAGCTTTTTGTCCTTCAGGTTAACAGATCTGAGCTTGTTTACCCTGTAAATTAGCTCACTGAGAACAAAGCAGTAAGTCTTCCTTGGTTGTCAAATTCTAAAGAATGGAATGTTGCTATTGCCCTGTACACTCCTCAGATAAATGTTAAAATGGGAACTCTACCTAGTAGTCTTTTGCAATTCACAAAATATCAGAAACTTACCGGAAGCTATAATAGTTTGGTCCTATCTTCTGGTTGTGAGTGATGGGAGGAAGTGGGCTTCTACTGGAGGGTCCCTAGCATCGCTGATGTTTTGGATATTTTCTGGGAAGTAAGTGTCTAAGGGTCTCTATGTCTTCTAGCCTGCCATAGTGTGCTACCAATCTCTAGGATTGCTGAGGGCAAGGACCACACTTGACTTATCTCATACCCCAAGGTCTTAGAACTATGCCAAGCATATAACAAAAAATGAATTTCTGGGCACCTGAACCTTGCCTTGTAGTATGAATGACTTGGTGTCATAGGTACAAATTGCTCTAAGATACTGGCTGTATTCGTTTGCTTCAAAAGTTCCTGTGCATTCCACATCTAGACACAGAACTTCAGTGAATCTATGAAATTTTACCATGCAAATAACTCCTTTGTGGTTTTAAACAGTTTGATGGAGAAGGTTACTTAAGACTAGGATGGCCACTTGAAAAGTAGCCAAAGAGATAGAGAACTTTCCATTCTGTCGGAATCTCTGAGTTGTTCCTCCTCATAAATCTGAAACACTAAAAAATATAGCAATTACTACTCCAAAAATACTTGTGGAGCTCGTGAATTAACACATTTTCTGGGAATTTAGCTGTGGAGATTATGGTTTAACTTTATTTTTCTCTTTCTGTCCCTCTCAAGAAATCAATATGACCAATATGGTCCCCATGAAGTCACTTGAAAATTATGCCAACAGTGTTTGTACAGTTTGCTCACTCTTTCAATTTCATTTTGTCTGAGGCCTGAGAATGAACTGACTGGAAAGCAATCTCCATTTGCCTAATTTTAGGTATAATTGTAAATATCCTAGAATAACTGTCTAAAGGTAATGGGAAGTAAGATTTAATAGAGGAACATGACTTCCAGATAATGTTATTAGCATCTCTTTTTCTTCGTAATTTGTGTAGAATGGGTCTGACCAAATTGACCAACCTTTCATTTTAAGGTAGATATTGGGAGAAACCTCTTGTACTTTTACATTCTTATGGCCAAAGGAGCTGTAAGTCAATGTTTCTGCTATTCCTTGCAAAGATTGCCTCCTGTGGCATATATGGCCTGATTGAGCTGGTAGCCATTAGTATAAAAAGTAAGAGAATCCACATAAAAATCTGGAGATGTGAGTTGCGCTCAAAAGACCAGGTATGGACACCAGGCTGTATTCCTAAGTGGTCACATCTGTTGCAGCTGAGTCAATGGCTTTTCCTTTAGTTGGTTTGTTAGATGGTCCCCACACCCATTCCCAGTTCTCAATCATGTGTGATGCCTGCCTGGCCCCTGAAGGCATCTGGGCTTTACAAACCCTGTTTCACTGTGGATTTCAGGAGGGAAGTTGCTGTTTTCCTTATTATGTTATTCCAGTTTCATGGTGTGACTATGCACTCTGAATATTATCTGTAATAAGGTTATAGATAGTACAGTATATTAAGGTGAGATCCTTAGTAATAATAGTGGGGTTTTTTTTCCTCTTCAGAAATATTCTTAGCTTTTCTTAACAACAAAGCCTTCTCCTGAGGTATGGGTATATTTATAGACATGCCAAAGAGCTCATCCTCCAAAACTGTGTCAGCAATGTTCATTTTAAGGTGATGTGAACCTTTGAGCTACAGAACAGGAGCACTAAATCATGGAGAGTGTTGAAGTCTAAGTGCAAGGGGAGAAAATGTGATGCTTTTGTACACGGCTGCCAAAATTATGTTCCATACCACGATTGGTTTATCAGTCTGGAAGGAGATGAAAGTTCAGGGACATCGTTCCAGAAACATACGTCTGTGCTTTATTCAAGTCTTACTTTTATCTTCTGGAATAGGGATATGCTATTCTTGGGCCAAGACTTGGTCCTCCTTTAGTGGAGACTGGATGATTAGATGTTTTGGAGGAAGTGAAATGTTCCCATATCTGCTTAGTAAACCACTACAGGTGTACATGCTAACAAAACAATGTCTGCCCTTTCCCCTTCTCTGTACCTTTATCCTTCTCTCACTCCTCCAGGTTTCCCCTGCAGGGGCATTCTATCCTCTCAGAACTCTCTCTGGACCCACTAAGCTAAGGATGGGTGCCTTCCTATCTGCATTCGTAGAACTCTGTGAAAACATCTAAAATAACATTTCCTAGTATTTATTTATTTATATTTTTAAATATTTTTATTGATTTTTCACAGAGAGGAAGGGAGAAGGATAGAGAGCTAGAAACATCGATGAGAGAGATACACTGACCAGCTGCCTCCTGCACACCCCCCATCGGGGATGTGCCCGCAACCAATGTACATGCCCTTGACCGGAATCGACCTGGGACCCTTCAGTCCGCAGACCGACGCTCTATCCACTGAGCCAAACCTGTTTCGGCTTCCTAGTATTTATTAAGTGCTTGCTTTCTCATCTGTCTTCATCTGACAGAGGTTTTTAAGGGCAGAAACTTTGACCTTCATTACTGTGTCCTCTTATTATTTACAAGGAATCTTGATGACTAAGACACAAATTATCCCCCAGACATGAAAGTCAATAGCCTTTATAATATTATTATATCAAAATACAGTTATCTGAACTTCACCATTTTAAATCAGGTCAAATTGATCTAAAATTTCATTAAATAAATCCCCAGTATGGGATTAAACAAAACAATTTCTTTTTTATTTTGGCTTTTAACTTACAATATTAATTGCAGCTCCCAGTATGTCCTCCTGTTATAGCTCCTTAGGGGAACTACTGAAAACATTGAGTATGTGTTCTTCTGTATCATTTAAGATTGGATTTGGCTCTGTGGGATAACAATCATAAATAAACAACGCATCTATAAATGTTCCAGATTACATTGTCTTAAAAGAAATAGATGAATTGTTTTTCTTTGCCATGATATGAATATGGAGGAGGCAGACATTGAGGGCTGGAAAGGTAATCACCGAGGCCTTCACAATTTTCAGGGACTTGGGACAGTTCATCCATATTTCATTTCAGCCATATCCTGTTCATTCCAGCCAACAGGAAGGAGAGAGGACAGCTCGTCACTTTTAGTTTAAGAATTCCTATTTATGCCTCATAACACTGCTACTTATACCTTATTGGCCAGAACTTGGCCAGCGGCAGTAAAGGACCACCTGGGAGACAGAGAAATGTGCATTTAGCTGGGTGGCAATGTACTTTGGAAATCAAATTCTGCATTCTTTCTGCTTGTTTTAGACTTTATTTTGTTTCTAATAAAAAGCAAAAAGGAGAATGAGTGTTGTTCACACACTCTCATACTTTCCTCAATTATTTATGTTAAGATATTAATATTCATATTAGGGTTTTATATTACTAGATTAGCTATCAATGTTTATTTTAAATGTCCATATGGGAATATTTTTACACAATTTGATCATCTGATACATATTGTTCTGATTTTAATGTTAATCCCTTTAAAATATCTGAGTCTAAATAATTTTGCAAAGTGTGCAAGCACCATTACTGGTAGCCATTTATATCTTTTCTGTTCATGATCTGTTTGCCCTTCTTCAGTTAATAGCTTCAAATTGTCTTTGGGGATCCACTAGTGGTTCCAGTAGAGTAAACTTACCTCTCTATCCCTTAATCTGAGGCCCAGAAAGCTGTAAGGAATTGAGTTCTGTCTAGTCAGCGCCGTGGCTTTCTCTGGCCTCAGTGGTGGATTGGAGAATGGGTGTATTGCCCTCAAAGTCAATGAATGATGGTGAGATATTTGCGGAGGCTTCTGAATCCTTTCTTTTTGCTACATACCTGGAAACATGTCACTGGAACTCACATCTCCATCTGACTGCTGTGTGAGGTATGTGAGAATGAGACCGCGCACAGAGGGCAGCAGGGACACAAGACAGATGGAACCAGGCCCTAGCAATTTTATTCATGTCTTGATCAAGCCTTTCCTGAATGCAGGACTATCTCTGGACTTTCCCGGGATGTGAGATAATTAATTTCATTGTTATTAAGCCAGTTTGATTTGGATATCCTGTCACATTATATCTAATCGGAGATCAATTCAAAATTATCATTAGAAAAGATGGTGAAGAATTACCAATAAAATCTTCCCCAATGTTTCTGAGTTGATAGGAAAAAATGTTATTTCTTTTATTAGAAAACCCATGCATGTCCATAAACTTGTCTCTGAGTTGGAGAAACAAAACCTTTTGCCTAACTTTGAGATTTGGATATTCTTTAAATAATATAAAGAGTAGTAATATTGTTGGAAATGTTTGCATGACTGGAATGGTTTCCGTTTTATTCTCTTTTATATTTTTATAATTGAAAGGGTATTTTGAAGATCAGACATAAGAGGACTCCATGATTAGAAATTTAAAATGACCTCCCATCTTTTAAAAGTAAGAAGGGGGCTTTCTTCCCTCCACGCTCTGCTCTTCCCTCCCCCTTGGCAAACAGGATTGCTCTCAGCCCGGGCGGACTGGAGGCTTGGCTTTCCTCACACACTGACAGGTTTTCGTTTATCTTAAGTGAGAAACGGACAAAAGGAAACACAAAACAGATGAATGGGCAAAAGTATGAATAAACAACTCCCACAGCTGAGTAACAGATGGCTGCAAGGGCCCTCATGACTAAACAAATCGATTTGCAAGATTTCTGGAAGGAGATACTTGTTAATGTTTTTCTCAAGCGAAAGTTATAGTGATAGAATAAAATGATCTCATCACGGACCCTAGCCTTCTGTAGAAGAACAAAGAAAAGGTTGTTTTAAACAAAAAAAATGACAGGCTTTATTGTTAAGTTATCCTTGGTTCTCTCACTTTCCTGGTATAATAGCTCAAACAAACCTTTGCTAGTGCGCGCCCATTGTTGTAAGCAGTGGGTGCTGGTGATGCCAAGAACAAAATGACCCTCCCCAAGATGTTCTTAGGCTAATTGAGGAGGATATCTTGCAAACACACAAATGGAAACGCACCCTGGAAGAACTGCACAGCGAAGATATGGAACAAACGTAGCAGGAGCCGTATACAGTGTGAGAAGGGAAATGCCAAGGGCTTTAGTGGCAGATGGGAGTAGACTTTGATTCTTGAATGGCTCGGCCCTGACATACTCAGCTTTTCAGAGCTTCCATTTACTTATACATTTTAAAAATATATATTTTTTTTCATTGACTTCAGAGAGGGGGAGAGGAAGAGAAAGAAACATTCATGATGAGAATCATCAGTTGGCTGCCTCCTGCACACCCCTACTGGGGTTTGAGCCCACAACCCAGGCAGATGCCCTGACCGGGAGTTGACCTCCTGGTTCACAGTGTGACACTCAACCACTGAACCACGCCAGCAGGGCTTTCCTTATAAACTTAAAGTAATAATACTTACACCTTTATTTACTCAGCCAACATTTATTAGAAGCAGTTTCTGGACCTCAGACAGGTGGAATGGGATGAGAGGCAAAGAATCACATCCCTTTAGTAGGCTGGTTCGAAGGTCATCGCCTTTCTCAGAGGCTGTGGGGAGAATTTCTTCCCAACAAAACTCTAATGCCTAGATTATTGACCCCGTTTTTTGTGGTTTTTTTTTAAGATATGAAAAATTAAGGTCAGAAAGGACAAGATCTGGTCCAGAGCCATGTGACTCAAAGGGTAAATTCAACGTTCTGACCCCAACCCCAGCTAAGTTTACACTCCTCTCATCCTTTGTGTCACCCTGAATATACTTACAGTGAAACAAGCCAGAGGAGTCACATATAGACAAACTGAAAGGTTTAAAGTAAAAGTTTTATTTCAAGATCATCAATCTTGTCATTTTCACTATTTCTTATGGTTGTCTTTATCATTATGCTGTTATTATTGTTGTTGTGTAATAGTTGGCCTAACAAACGATCATAGGAAAGAGCCCAACCAAGTCCCCACAGGGAGAAGCAGTTCCCGGTGAGTGGCTCCAAATAGCACCCGGCACCGAAGTCTACAGAGGCTGCCGGGCAGAGTGAGGCCCTGCCACAGCCCGCCGCCCTGTGCTCCCTGCCGGAGCTGTGACCCCATTTCCTTGGGGAGTGCAAGAAGCAGCCCACAAGGAGGGAAGCCAGAGAGTCCAGCTCTTTTGTTGAGGGAGGTCGGAGAAACGAGGAACCGTGGACCTAGGTTTGGCAGTTCCCAGTCTCATGTGTGTTTAAATGAGCAACAAAAAGAGGCCTGGTAAGAATGGCCCCTCGAAATGACCCATGACAACCGGTGAAGAAGACCAATGCTTACGTGGGTGCCAAGGATCTCTGCACAGAAGACAAATGTTTCTTCCCCGCTTGGCAGTGAGGGGCCATTAGGGAGGGGAAAGTTGATTTTGGAAAACCAAATTAAACATGATTTAGTGTTATTATCAAGAATTGCCCTGAACCATGGCCACGGAATATGATGTAAAGACTGCCCTGTATTTTAGGTTTGCATTTTAGAGATACCGGATGAAAAAGCCTACTTTATTCTCCTTTTATTCGCTCATTTATAAACATATAACGAGGACCTAGCCTGTGCCAAGCTCTGTGCCATATACTAAGGATGAAAAAATGAAATGCTCTTTCACCTCTGTGAGGCTAAGTAAATTCAATTGATAAGAAATTTGCTCAAATGAACTTGATTCTTTGGGACAGGCCGACTGATGCTGACAAACCACTTCAGTGTTTCGGTGATTTATCATGTCAACATCCCATCAACCCAGAGGTCCCTCTCTGCTCCATCATTTGGGAACTCATTCTCTTCCCATCTCAAGGTGTTGGCGTCACCTTTCTCTATGTTCTCTTTTCTGTTGGTGGGTGGAGGCAAAGGGAGCATTGCTCTGAGGAGTGGCACACATTATATCTGCTCACTTTGCTTTAGCCGGAATACAGTCCTATGGCCACATCTATATGAAGAGAGGGAAGAAAATATAAAATAGAGGTACAACCGGAAAGAAAAGAACAACCTACACATCGGTATACACTAGAACCTCTGACATTATGTTCAAAAACTAAGGTCTTAACAATTTCCCTGTTCTAGAAGAGTGAAAGTTAATCTTGACTGAGACCTTCACAGTTGGTTACAGACTAGGAAATCCTCCTTATTCCTTATTGATAGATCCCCAATTTTGTTTGGTGGGCCCTTCCCCAGGTGATAAATTGTTAGAGTTCCAAGATTATCAAGGCAATTCTGGTTCTATTTAGCTCACACACATTCTCAGCTTTTCTTGTAGGTAAGGGTGGTGATGAGATATAAGTAGATGTCTAATGCATGCTTCTGAGAAAGCAGCTTCTTTCTGATAAAAGTACAGGACAAGCAAGCAAGCTCCTTATGTCCTCTTTTCCTTGCTTTTTGAATTAGAATATGGCTATGGCAGTAGGAGTAATGTTTGGAGCTGTGGTAGCCATTTTGATAGAAGAGGCAGCAGCATGAGAAAAAAAATATAACTGTATGTACTGGTTTGCTTAAGACAGTCCCCAGTGTAATTATTGATAATTCCCTCTTTCAAACTCATAAGTTTCCTGAACTAGATAACAAATTTATGGCCAGACCAGAAAAGCCTCAGATGCTGAAGCTGATAAGAGAGGAAAAGAACAACATCAACATTGTGGAGTGGCTGGCCCAGCTCTGGAGGACTTACCCCTGACTTCTATTTTAAGTAAACAACAAATGCCCCAGGTTTAAGCCCAGGTTAATCCATTTTTTGCCACTTTCAGCTAAAAATCTTTCTTTTTTGATATATTTATTGTCAACTCAAAAGTTTGGAGTACGGTTAGAGCTTGGCCATAACTTTCAAACTAAAGCCTTGTAAAGTTCTGAAAATTTTGGATGCGTTTTCTTTTCTGTTATTCCTGAATTGGCATGAGGATTACTGAGATGTTGCACAGAAGGCTTGTTTTGTGGTATTTCCAATAGGAACCAGAAGTGGAAGTGTCAAAACTCTCACCAGAAAGCTTATTATGAGATGTTCTGGCCAAGCTGGCAACTCCAGGTGGTTTGGAAAGTACAAACAAGAGGTATAAAGCAACTTTCCTCAAGTCATCTGATTTCTCACCTTTTTGGGTTTTAACATTTCCAAGCAGACAGTATGCTTCTCATTAATCTTTAAAGGTTCAATTATAACCTTTTCATTTATTTTGTTTTAAATTCAAACCAAATTGTCAAGGAAATGAGGAATCAGATTCTGGTGGATCATGTAACATGTTGCTGTCTATTAAAGTTGAAAAGATCCATTGGGAAAAATCTGTCTATAATGAAAAAAAAAGTTCCAACTATCTGGGAGAAATTAAATTTCAGGGGAGGTAACAAATAAATCACTAAAAACATTTGAGAGTTAAGTGACAAATTGGTAGAATTAATTCCACTATGAACTTTATATATATGCAATCTGGTTTAATATCATATTACAATGAGTCCCACCTCCTCCCCATCTCCCAGGACAACTGAACCACAAGGTGATCCAGTTATGACCTTAGTCCATTAGCACTAATTGCTGACTTACAGACAACTTATACGTGTTTATAATAATTTGGTTAAATTTGAGGTAAATGTCTAATAAGACCAACAGATACCTTTTAAAGACATGTTTCCCTCAAATTTTATTTTTCAAATAGTCTCTCTCCTCATTTAATCCCATGTATTTCTTTTCTCAATAATCTACATCTAAACACACAAACATTTGGACCCAAGTTAACTTGATACAAGGTTGCTAGTTTGTCATGCTAATTAATGGATTATCTTTTACCTTTACTCATTTAGATCACTAATAAGATGTCCCAACTAACCTTCCTCTAATGGATCCCCCACTCAGCTACCAGAATGCTTTACTCACATGCCAAGCCACTCCCTACCTGCTCCCAATGGAAACCTGCCAGTGGCTCTTCATTCTTAGCAGAGCAGGCACAACTGATCCCACTGCCCACTTAGAAAGGCCAACACATCTCTTCCTGATCTGGTGCTTGTTTGCTTTTCTGGACTCACATGTCTTCATCCCATACCTAGACCTCGCCCAGCTGTAAGGAATACCTCTAATGCCCTGACCTGGGGAATCCCCTATGTTCCCTCTATGCTTTCTGGGTCTCTATGCTTGGAATTCCTTCTGCATAGAATGTTATTCTCACCCTCTTACTTACTCCACAGTCATGGCTTCCATTGACCATGCCTACTGATCCTTCAGATCTCAGCTCTAGTGTCACTTTCTCTGGAAAGACTTCTCCAATCTGGAAGTTCCTGCTAGGTATCCCTTCTAGGCACTCTCAGACTTCCCCATTGGCATTTGAGTCTGCTGTATGATGATTACCCCCTTACTTGTGTAGATCACTTCACCTACTAGATTGTTTGACCTAAGAGGCTATGTGGTCCCCTCCAAATGTCCACATCCCAATCCCAGAAATGCTGAGTGGGTGATATTACAATGGCAAAGAGAAAATTAAATTAAAAAAATAATTTCTATCTCAGAAAAGTCTTTGTTTTAGTTACAGTAATTTCTTTGTCTAGAAGTATGCAATATAAAATTTCATGCAAATTCCAATGCCAGAAGTGCAACACTATGAAAATGATAGTGTTTTCTTTAGAGCTATATCTTGAGATCATAGCTTGAGTGAATGAAAAAAAAATGTTAAACCAGGAAATAATATTTTCTTTTAATGGTAATTTTTGCCCCTCCCCCCTTTTGTTTGTGTCCTATGCTAAAAGGGAAATAGTAATTTAAGGAAGAAAATTTCAGGGACTAAAGCTTACCTCATAAAAATACAGTCACTTTCAGATTAGAAAGTAGAACACAGACATAGGATTTGAGAGATGTGAATGACTTACTTAACTCCAGGGGTTGTGAGTGGTTCACTAACATATAGTTGACTCTTGAATAAATAGTTTTAAACTGAGCAGGTCCAGTATACATAATATGTTTTTTCAATAAGTATGTGAATGTCTTGTGGGATGTATTGTTCTGTGCCATTTTATATAAGGGACTTGAGCATCCTCATATTTTGTATCCTGTGGCTATTCCTTCATGGATCTGGGTGGAAAAGTAGTTGAGTTCGGGGGAAGCCAGAAGTGATACATGGATTTTCAAATGTGTGGAGAATCAGTGCCACAACTCCTACAGTTGTTCAAGAGTCAACTGTATAATTATTATGCTGTTTCATCTGGATCAAAATACTGAAGAACAACTATTCAGATAGAGTAGTATTCTAAGTCAGGCTTTGACATTTAATAGCTGTGAAATCTTAGAAAGCTTATTTAAGCTCAGAGCCTCAGTTTTTCTATCTATAAAATTAGGCTAATGATGCATAGCTTTCTCTCATCAGTGTCTGAGATGCAAACATGGCACCTAATGTGGCACCTGTCAGTGCTCAGTCATTGGCAGCTGTTATTCCATGGATTGTGTGACAATAATTTCATTATTGTTGATCACTGGGAATCAAGCACTCTATATGCACATGCTGAATATTTATTTACTAAATGAATGAATAATGTCCCACACTTATACAAGATTGAGCTAGTGAGGGAAAGAATAACAAGAAAATAATGACCTTTTAATTTAGTAGTCTTGGATAAGATCGTGCAAAAAATGGGTAGGTCAAGGAAGAATGAGTGAGATTGGCAAGACATTTATCTCTGTGAAGATTCTATCCCAAAGTAATGCATTTGACATTTCCTATTATTTTGGAAATATATTGAACACCTACAGTGTGCTAATGGAGTAAGCTTTGATAGACATATTTTAATGTTATAGATGTGCCACAACTTTGAGGGTGTTACTAGAAATGTAATGAATGGACAGCAGTCAGGTTGATTGTTTCTATAAGGCAGTGCCAGCACGCAGGGAGAAAGAAGGATGGATTTCCTTCCCTGGACATCTTTTCAAATCAGGATGCTGATTTATTTTCCTGGGATAATTGGACTCAGTCTGCTCAATCTTAACTGGATAAATCAGATCCACGTTCCCATCAGTTACCTGGATAGTTGCAGTTATATCTCAATTTTATAACCTATGCTTTTTATGAGGACTGTTGCTGTTATCCAATTCCATTTTCACAATGAAAACAAGGATCTATGCTTAATCCAACCTAGACACAGAGAGTACCGTTCACACATGCTAACAATGGCAAATGCTGTTCCACTACAACTTTCCCGCAGCGGAGGCCTACGCTCTCACACCTTTCACTTCACTGGGCACCATTTAAATCCTGCACTAATTAGATCAAGGCAACTCCAGACTCTACTTGCCTCGGGCTCCATAAGTGAATGGAAACCTGCCAAAACTTCTGGCTGGCAAAATGTAAAGGGACTAAAGCTTCCAGATCCTTTTTTTTTCCAAAGTGGGGAATTCTTTTCTTTACTATTTTATTGGCCTCTTGAGTGTCCTGGTAGGATATCATTCTCCAATTACTTATAATTAAAAAATCCATGCCGGTTAAAGAAAACGAGTTTAATTGGGAAGCAAACAGCACAGGTGAGGTGCTTCCCTGCACAAGCCCCCCGAGATGGTAATAGGTGGATTTGACACTTGCCACCTCAGTGGTACTTTGACAGGACAGTGGGGTAGGCATTATTCAGCCTGACATCGCCCAGATGTTAAGCTTTATCCATGTGAAATAGCGGTGAGGCAAATGTGTTGTGTAATGGAAGTGGCAAGTGCTTTGGAGAAAACCTAGAGAAGAGAAAGTTAGGAAGAGACTTTTTTAGGAGCAGACTTTATAAGCTAGTTTATTATTAGGAACAGAAGGGAGAGAAATAGGGGAGGAAACCAAGACGGAGAGAGAGAGGAGGCTTCTGATCTGTCTTCCTCACATGGGTGCACTGAACGTAAGTTATGTGCAGAGTGATTCCCTCTGAGACAAGACTAGAAATGAGCTGAGTGGCTTCTATTCTTCGCGAAGGTGAGAGAATCCCCACAGTGAACTGGGTAGGAAAGGCTGAGACACACTCTCGACATAACTCCCACCCAGCACACCAACATGCACTTGTCAGGGAAGCCCCAACTCCCAGCTGCTCCCCGAGGAGGAAAGGGACTGGTCTGTACATCTAGTGCCCCAGCTTTTAAGACCCCCATCCAAGGGGCAGGCCACCCCAAATGCCTAGCTCTAAAGATAAATGAAGTTTACCCCCAGAGAACAGCAGGACCCTAGCAACCAAAGCAGCAGCTCTGAGGGGTGCACAGTGAGCATTCACCACAGCCATCTCCCCGGGGCTCAACGCAGGAGGAGATGCAAAAGGGCCCACCTCCCGCTCTTTCTCAGGAAGGGGTTTGACTGCGTACTTTACCAGCTGCTGCCTGAGGCCCAGTTTCTAATGAGCATGCGCAGATGCTCATGGCACTCCTCCTCAAACCAATAGACACAGTGAGCGCCTTCCTCACCTTGTCCCCCTGGCTGGCTTCTACTAAACACAAGTTGCCGATATCTCCCTGGAAGGAGCTTATCAGACATTCATCACCCCAATTTTTAGAGCTGCCATCCAAGGAATGTGATCCTCCAATCACCCCGGTCTGATAGCCAATGGGGCTTGCCTTTCCAGGGGCCAGCAGCAAACAAAGAAGCAGTTTTTTAACAAGCACAGGAGGACCTCTCAGGGCTACACCTGGGCTCATTGCTGAGGGAACAAACACAAATGTCCACCTCCCAGTGTCTCCCCAGAAAGAGGAAAGGGAAAGGAGGAAGAGGGAACTACTTATGTATATTTACCAGTTTCATACTTTCTTATGCTTTTATGTTGTAAATTAGCACCCTTTTATTTCAGCTTGAGGAACTCTCTCTTCAGTTTCTGGTAAGACCTGTCAAGTGATGATGACTCCTTTAGCTATTGTTTATGTGGAAAATTCTTGATCTCGCCTTCAACTCTGAAGAACAACTTTGTTGGATAGAATATTCATGATTGGCAGGGAGCTTTTTTTCCAGCACTTTGTGTAAATCATGCCACTCTCTTCCAGCCTGCTGAGCCCTGGCTGATGTAGCAAATATAACTATAAGTAAATGATTTCCTAATGGATACAGAAAAAGAGGTTATTGTGAAATATGGGGGGGGGATAATAATGTAGAGCTTTTGTGTTCATTTGAAATTAGGTTGCTATCAGCTTAAAATAGACTGCTATAATTATGTTTATGAAAGCCTCATAAACATATTGTCATTATAATAGAGACACAAAAGATGAAGCGAAAGGAATCTAAGCATGGCACTACAGACAATCATCAAATCACCAAGAAAAAGAGCAGGAAAGGAACAAGGGTACAACAAAACCATCAGAAGACAATTTACAAAATGGCAATATTAGACCCATACCTATGAATTATTATTTTACATAGAAAAAGATTAAATTTTCTAATTAAAATATAGTATAGCTGAATGGATAAAAATATAAGGCCCAACTGTATGTTGCCTACAAAAATCTCACTTCAACTTTAAGGATACACATAGGCTGAAAATGAAGGAATATACGATGATATTCCATGAAAATGGAATCTAACAAAATATCAGAGAAGGTAGATTTAGAGCTAAAACTATAACAGAGACAAAGAAGGGCATAATGTAATGATAGAGGGGTTTATGAATCAAGAGAATATAATTATTATAACTCTTAGGCACCCAATATTAGAGCATTAAACGTATAAATTAAATATTCAAAGATCTGAAGGAAAAAATAGATAATAATGCAATAATAGTAGTGTCCATAGTACTCCACTTTCTACAGAGAAAGATCATCTAGACAGAAAAATCAATCAGGAAAGATAGGGCTTAAACTACACATTAGGCCAGATAGACCTAACAGACATAATAAAACATTTAATCCAGCAGCAGCAGAAGACATGATCACCAACACACATGGAACTTTCTTCAGGACAGACCATATGGTAGGGCACAGACTAATCTTAACAAATTTAAGAAATCTGAAATCACAACAAACATCTTTTCTGACCACATGGTCTCAAACCAGAAGTTATTTATAAGAAGGAAAAAAAATAGAAAAATCACCAATATGTGGAATTTAAACAATAATTTCCCAAACAACCAGTGGGTCCAAGAAGAAATCCAAAGGGAAATTTAAAAAAAATATGCGAGACAAATGAAACTGGAGACACAACACACCAAAGCTCGTGGGATGGAAGTGTTAAGTACATCGGTGGAAATCCTTTCATGTTGCATATGTATATCAAATCATCACATTCTACCCTTTAAATATATTACATATATATTTGTCAATTATATGTCAATAAAGCTGAAAAAAATAAAAGTATTGTTAAAAGAGTCAGGAGATAGAGAAAAAAAGGCATAAACAAGAGCTAACAAAGCCAATGTTCCCATTTGCATGGTGTGCTATTAAAGGATGCCATTTATAGTGGTCGAAACAATCAATCAAAGTATAAGTATATTATTTGTAGCAACTAAGGCCATCTCAAAGATCTAAAAGTAGTGGATAAAAGTGTAGATGGGCAGAAGTAGCAATAAGATTAAGCTAATAACATGAGGCTAAATCGAGAGTGTGATCTTAAAATCACAGATCTGCATTATATTATAAAAGTGCTTACGTATTCTTTTGGAAATATATTTTACTAAGCATTTAAAAAATAGAAAAAAAAGAGATAGAAGGGAGAGCATACAAGGATAGGAAAGGGTAAGAGAAAGTATTTCAGAGGCCCAAGAGAATTCTTGCAGATGGCAAGGAGATGCCAGGCTCAGTTCACTTTAAAGAATTCATGTCTTTTATTCAGTCACGCTATATACTGAAAAGCTTTGTTAAATTGGTTTCTAAATAATGAAATACGTAATGCCTAATTTTAGGAAGATTGTGCCACTTAGCTAAGGCCGGTAGTGATGGAAGTGCCTCATAGGCGCTCTGCTGGCTGAAAGAGACGAGGCTTCCGGCATATAACAGGCCAAGCTCAGGGAAACTGAGCTCCAGGGAGCCCTCAGCCCTGCTGGCTGCCCACCGCCACCTCCAGGATGCGCGATCAGGTTAACGCAAAAAGGAAACAATGGACTAAGTGGTGTGATGAACTGACTGGCAATGTTTTCTCTAATTATTCTTGCCATGTTGTCTTGACAGTTTTTATCTTCATTTATGCCAGGGACATCTTACTTCGTACGATGTACTAACAAGGTTTAACAATGTACCATCGTGTTCAGATAGATTTTAACACCAACAAAAACCCAAAGCACACCATATACAACGATTGGATCGATACACGGAAGGAATATGCACTGTGAGGTTCTGCAGGATGCGCCCCCCGCACCCAACACCCGGACAGATCTAGCAAACCATACGCAATGCACACTCCAGGAGAACATGCCAGCAGCAGCAGCAGCCTGTCACCGGTTCCCTCAAACCCTTTCCCCAAGCTGCCCATCAAGAAGGTGACCTTGCCAAAACCGGTTTGGCTCAGTGGTAGAGCATCGGTCTGCAGACTGAAAGGTCCCAGGTTCGATTCCGGTCAAGGGCATGTACATTGGTTGCAGGCACATCCCCAGTAGGGTGTGTGCAAGAGGCAGCTGGTCCATGTTTCTCTCTCATCGATGTTTCTAGCTCTCTATCTCTCTCCCTTCCTCTCTGTAAAATATCAATAAGATATATTTAAAAAAAGGTGACCTTGTGCCCATAGCTGTCATGGGGAGGAGCAAAAGCAGCCACACCCCTTAATATTGGTCTCAATAGCCAGGATGAGAAATTTTTCTGCAGGTTGGCTCCCTGAGTATCTGCCACCTGCCTATACTGTTTTTTTAAGTTTGCCTTTCTGGTGACCATTCGTAAACTGGGGCTGAGCCCAGACAATTATTTTGAGTCAAGCTTCTAGTTTAGAAACCAAGAAACTACGGTATATTGTTCCTGATAATGAGTAATGTAACAGAATTTTTTTGTCAGAGTAGGTAAGAATCCAGCTACCTTCTTGGCAGCTGTATAAGGTAAGGGAGTCCTGGTCTTCTCAGCGAACCAATCATCAGGGCTTTGCTTTGGGTGGCGTTGTTTCAACGTAATTGCAAAGGTTTTGAGATTCTTTATGGGTGTGAAGCAATTCTTCAGTTCTTCCCTAAGTTACTGGCACCAAGTGGTATTGGTTAATAGTCTTTTTCTTCTTCTTCTTCTGCAAAGTTTTATTGTTTAATGAACCAACACTTTGAATCAAAGGCTATCTGAAGCATATAAGCATTCTTACAAGTATGGGCAAGGAAAGTTCTAAGCCAAAAGGTGTGTATAGAGTAAAATGTGTTATCCTCTATGGATCTGCATTGATCTTTCTTTTTTTGTTGTTTATTTTTAATTCACTGTGAAAATAGTGATCCAAATGGTTACTATTTGGTGGTTAATGTTCTAAATGAGAGGTGAGAACAGAAAATTTTTATGAGGAAAAAGAATTCTAGCTAAAAAGAAATCATGTCAGGATAAAGCCAATCAAAACCTTATGTATGTAAAGCAAAACTATACATTGTGTCACCAGGAAATAATAAAATGATAATATTGAACTCATTTGAAAACTAATTGCTTGGATTCATATTTTGTGTTTATTTAAGTACTAGAGGCCCAGTGCACAAAATTAGTGCAGGAGTAGGATCCTTAGGCCTGGATAGCAATCAGGGCCCATCAGGCTCCTTCCTCGCCTCCCTGACTCCTCCTTCCCTTGCTCCCTCAGTGCCCTGCCTCCACCGCTGGTTGCCCCCTGGTGGTAAGTGTACATCATAATGAGCAATAGAACTCCCATTCTCCAGGTAGAACTTCTGGGACACTGAATATTAATTAAAATTAATTAATTAATTAATTAAACTACTAGTTGATTTTAAGTATCACTGTTTTATTGTAATTATAGAAAAGTACGCCAAAAGTGTGTTCAAGGATATTGATTACCGCATTTTTTATAACAATAAAAGAGTTGAGAAATACCCTCAACCCTAATATTTAAAACATACGCAGGAGACTACTTATATTTTAAATCATTTACCTAAAGGAATACCAGGTAGTTGTAAAGAGGTATGTGGTGGAAGGATACATATTGATAAGATATCTAGATATATTGTTGAGTGTATATATCTGGATATGTCACAGAAGATATAAAGCCTGGGTTAGAACAATGGAACTTATGGTGGCATGCCGTAGGGGGTGTGTTTCCATAAAGACTGTGAATAGAGGACAGAGCAGTGTCAGTGGAAAAGGAAAAAGTTGAAATATTACATCCAGAATGCTCCAAGACAATCCCATCACCCGGACAGAGCCACAGTATGTTAAGCTGCAAAACAGCAAGGCTGTTCCCACTCAGATGTTTCTATGGCGCCAGAATTAAGGGGTGCGAGTGGGCTCCTTTTGAGCTGCTTCATGCTGGGACTTCTCCTGCATCCGTGAGAGCAGTGATTTTCACCCCTTTTCATCTCCTGGCACATGTCACCTAATTACTGAAATTCTGTGGCACGCCACACAGTATATTTTTTGCCAATCAGACACACAAAAAAGGTATAATTTTGATTCATTCACATCAGATGGCTGTTGTTATATTGGCGGTTGTCATTTTTTTTTTTTACTTGACAATCTAAAGGAAAAGAGGCCAGTGCCCCTGACTAAACAGTCAGGTATTGTACATTTTAAAAATTCTTGCCACACACCAGCTGAAAACCGCTGAGTGAAAGGATAAAAATGGCAAGTCTGGTTTCATAAGAAGTCTTTTCTCAAGAGAGGTAAAAATTTTCTCTTCACTGAAGTATTTCTCCTTACCAACACAATTACGGTATATTTCTTAACTCAAAGTGAGTGACTCTAATTAGGAAAGTTACTTTCAAATTTTAAGTATGTTCACATGTGTCTGTTGGGAGATATTTCTTCATGTCTTGCAAGGGGACACACTGTATTTGGTCCAGACTATCTTTTCAATTGTTTTTACAGTGAGCAGCCTTGGAATATAGAGATTGGGTCTCTCTCTAGGCCAAGGGTGGGTTTCTATCCCATCTATTATAGCACAGACAGGGTCTCCCCACGACAAGGTTCCCACAGGCTTATTGCCCATTACAAAAGATTTGGGTTTTCAAAGCTTAAATTTCTTCCCCCATAATGTACTTCACTGTATATGTGGGATCACGTGACCTTTATTCATACCTGGGGAGCTGATGAAAATGCTGAAACTTTCTCTATTGCTATTATTGGGAGTAATTTTTTTTTAATCTCTGAGGCAGGAGTTTCATGTCATCTGTGAGCATCCATGAAACTGGCAGGCTAAGTTGTTAGCTGGCAAACAGGGTGAAACTTCAGACCTTTCACAGTTACTGACTTGGATCATGTCCTGACTCAAAGCTAACTTACAAGTGCCTTCATTAGGGCATTTAATCATATACTTTTACAGAAATAAGAAGGGCTAATTTAATGTCAAACTCTAACCTTGGGTTTATTGACTTCTGACATTTCTTCTTAAAATAAGTAATTGTATTATATTAATAATAAACTGGCTTAAGGTACTTGTAACGTAAAATAACTTTAAAAATACATCATAAAACAATTGTCTTTTAAAAGTTATTTCAATTGCAATGACTGATAACTTCCTGGAAGAGTTCTCTGACAAATCAATAGAAGCAGAGACTCTGTATCGATCGACTCACCAGGCTGCATATTACCAGTGAATTTAAAGCAAATTAAACAGAAAAGAGAAGAGAAATGGGTCGATATCGGTGGTCAAGTTAGACTGCATTCTAAAAGCAACAAAATATGTTTTGGTTCCTTCATAAGTAAATAATCAATTGCCAGAAACAGTATTCCTCCAAGAATATCTCAGGCAGGAATGGACTTTTGGTTAACACTTTCATTTTCTTTCTTACTCACTTTGATATAATTTTGAGAAATAGTGTTCCTTATAATCCCTTATCATCAAGAGTAAATATCACCGAAGCCGGTTTGGTTCAGTGGTAGAGCGTCTGTCTGCAGACTGAAAGGTCCCGGGTTCGATTCCGGCCAAGGGCATGTACCTTGGTTGTGGGCACATCCCCAGTAGGGAGTGTGCAAGAGGCAGCTGGTAGATGTTTCTCTCTCATCGACGTTTCTAGCTCTCTATCTCTCTCCCTTCCTCTCTGTAAAATATCAATAAAATATATTCAATAAAAAAGAGTAAATATCTCAGTAAACCAGTTGCTTCTGTTTGTGCCTGATACTTGGTTTGTGCGGAAGAGGAGCTTCATCCATCTCCACCCCAGTGCCCTGCACCCAGAGCTTACCACAAAAGGAAGCAGCTTTAACAGCAGGATAGGGCCTGCTGTAAGGAATGGTGGAAGCATAAACATCTGAGGAGTTTGCCTGAAAAATGTAAGACTTTTTCTTTTCTTGGACAGGGGTCTAGGTAAGACTTCAGCAAGTGGGATGTGGGGGGAAAAACCATCTTAAGCACAGACCAAGCTGTGAAGGCTGAAACAGTGCAAGGATTTCCAAGGATAATGAGAACTGTGTGATAGCTGGAGTGCATGGGGCTTTCTTTAGTGGTTTTCCAGCTTGAAGAATGATCAGTAAAGTTCAGGGCTAGACACGAGTCCTTGGGGAATGTTTGCATTGAGGAGATATTTGAAGTGAAGGGAGTGAAAAGACCACCAAGGGGGAGTATGTAGAGAGATAAATGGGCTCACCGTTAAACACCGAAGAAGGACCACAAAGGAAGGAGGACACACGCAGGAGATTGGGAAAACCCAACCCACGAGCAGGTAAATAGCTCATATGCTCACAGTAGTCCTGGGAGAGTGAACGCTGGAGTGCAATGCAGCCTGTCTGGAAAACACTGTGTGATCTCAGCTAGACCACATGTTCAACCTGTCGCCTCAGCTGTCTATTGAAGAGTTAATCTCTGAGAACAGTACGGTCCCCTCCCACCTCTGAATTTCTAATGTTATTTTCCCATTAGTAGTGAGTAGAGAATCCTCAGTGAGGCAAGATCCCTGAGTGGGGCAATACATCAAGGGATTTCTGGAGTGGAGATGGCTAGCATCACAAGCCTGTGCCCTCATGAAGACCTTTCTGTGTCTGTCTATTCCAATGATCTCATGTTGTCCCAGAGGCACAGTCTCAGATGCACCAGATCATTAAGTGCTGATGGTATTTGAAAACAGTAGCCTTTGTGTCATAGGACAAATAGCAAGATACAATCTATAGTCATGGACTCTCTTATTTTACAAGATGTTTGAAGTTCATTTACATTTCTGTGTCAGACCATCTCCTCGAAGGTGTACCAGTATTAAAAGCAACTGTAGTACTGGTTCCAATGCCCTTTCTACTAATAAAGTCAACAGGGGAAATGAAGATTGGCTGCATGAAAACTTATAATGTAGTATGAGAAATCCAATTTGTATGCAATCCAAATATGCTCATTCATATGTTCTAGAGTTAAGAAAAGAATAAGCTGAAGAATTTCAAGTTTGCTTCGATGAAACATTGGCTGGAATGACTTGAAAAAACCGGAGCCTGCATCTGTGTGCCAGGCAGGATCTCACACATTATAAAGCAGAGTTTATGCCAAACTGTCATATTCCTGGAAGTGAAGCACTCTTAAAATCCAACAATGGTGGTGTCTTAATTAAGGAGGAAATATAACACAGTTAAAGCTATTCTCCAAGATGGTCTAATATTTTTACCCAAATAATATTTTAAAACTTACTCTTATTGTTTAAGGCCTCGGTTTATGTATGTATCAATAGTCTATCTGATATTTTATATTTCAAGAAATGTCATAGCTGATAGGAAGTATTTGCCTTTTAAGTAAACATTTTGGGGTGAGGAAGCACATATACTGAGTGTTGGCTATGAACTGGGCACTGCAGTAGATGGGTCATAATTCTTACCTAATTTAGTCCTCACAGCAGTCCTCTAAAGAATGCACTGCCTTTCCCAATAAGAATACTAAATATCAAAAATGTTAAGTATATTACCAAGTTACTTGCCAGTAAAATTTGAATATCCTCTTTGACTTAAAGGGGATCATTCTTTTCAGGGGTGGGGGGAGTATCTGAATGCCGCATAAGCTAGGTTCAGTGATTTCTGACAGCATGTTAAGAGGAGCTCTCCTCTTTGCAATAGTCAGGAACATGATAGTGGATGGGACACTTGGGGGTTAGAGGACTTGGTTCCTGCTTCCATTTCTGTAAGATTGGCTTCTTAGCCTCCCTGGAGATTCTCACATGCCTCCTAAACAAGGGGCCAATAGCCCTTCCAGTGATTGCATTTTGTGATTCTTGTTTTTCCCCTTTACATCTACATTTACTTGGCAATCTCAAATGCTAACTTTTTTTCTCCTTCCCAGTGATGATAATTGTTAGAAGACAACATAGCTTTTCTTTCTTTTTCCTATTAACTGAAGATTTTTAAGCTTCAACTAGTAGACTGAATGAATAAATGATAAATTCAGGGCCCTGACTCATTTCAATTCATTAACCTGATTATTTCAAAGTTGTTCATCAGATATCACAATTCTAAAGTTAGACACATTTGCGGTTCAAGTGCAGCTTTCTCAATATCTTCCTTGCTGGTTACTGAAACAACTGAAGTATGTGTCTTATGGCATGTGTCTTCAAGGCGCCATCACACTTTTTAAAAAAATCCATAGCAACTACTGAATTTGCATGAATTCAGATTTCTTGGATCTACCATTGAGTCTCTTTCCAATTTCTGTGGAGTTTAGTGAAATGGGAATTGCAAATGTGTAAAAGCCAACAAGTTTAAATTAAGAATAATGTAGCCTGCCTTCTCCAGGGTAAAATTGTGAACTTTTGGTAGCCAATTTTGATCAAAGTTTTTCAAGAGGCAGTAAGTTCTGGGCAGACTGAAAAGTCTGAGTCTCTGTTAGTGCTGTTTTCTCTAGCAATGGCCTCTGCAACCAAGGATTTGGTAACTAGAACAGAAGTTGGTGGTCACACTGAAGAGAGAACTATCCATGCTTGAGGAAGGCCCCACCCGTGTATTTTTGTGGTACATACTTACTATTGTTATGTGATGCAACTTCATTCAAGTTATTAATTAGATCAGTTAGTATAGCAGTTGTTTTCATTTTTTTTATTTGCACTTATCAAATGATTGTGTCAACCAACTATCTCTTTGACCACTTAAGTCTGAGAGGCAATCTGTCTAGCATTGCTTGAATTATGCACAACCAAATTAGTGAGAAATAAGGCTTATTTCTGAAGCTTTCACCACCCAATGGCTTTAGTTTGGGCAGAGTTCAAATGAACTGTCTTCACTTAAAGCCTGTGTTCAGGTTGCTACAATCATATATCTGATGGAACTGAACATTTCACATGAGACCCATCCATCCTAAAGATAGGTTCATGATGACATAGCCTTTATTAACCCCTAACTATTTCCATCCCCCTAAAGCAGTAGTCAGCAAACTCATTAGTCAACAAAACCAAATATCAACAATACAAGGATTGAAATTTCTTTTGGGAGCCAAAAACTGAATTATGCTCAAGGGACAAGAAGTTTCAATCGCACTGTTCATGGTATTTTATGAAAGAGCCACATTCAAGGAGCCAAAGAGCTGCATATGGCTCGTGAGCCACAGTTTGCCGACCACTGCCCTACAGGATATCTTAAAAGTAGGCACAGATCCACAAGACTGATTTGATAGATTCTGTGTCTGGAATGCACATTTGTTTTCCATGTAGTATACAATGAAAATACATTTGGTAAACTCTCTTTCTTTATTAGATCATCCAGGGAGGGGTCAGTGAAGAACATTACAGGCAAAGGGAGAGTATATGTGGGGGGCATGGGCTGTGCATGGGATCGGACACAGTCTGGAGGGAGACAGATATGGGTACAACTGAGGTAGAGAAAGCAGTCAGAAAGTAGCCCTAGAAACACCTCAACAAGCAAACATAGATTTCAATAGAACTATATGCTTCAATCATAGTAATTTGATCAATATTTGTCAAGTCAAGAGGCATAGAGATTTTGAGCTAATGGAGAAGATTTCAAGAAAAGAACAGGCAGAGTGCTTTAATTTCAGATACCCACACAATGAAAACTGCATGAATTATAAGGTGTGTAGGAGGCTCATAGGCATATGTATTGCTAAGGCAAATACTTCATCTCAAATGTCTATTTAAACTCATTAAAAAAGGAATTGGCAATATTGCCAGAGCACATATAAATAAGGGCCGTAATAAGTAGGCTGGATGGAATCATTGCTGTGAGAGTGGGCGGTACTCAGAGTTTGAGAAATGAGTCAGCTTTATGGAACACAGCATTTGCTAGTCATCAGAGTTTCTCCACTGCTAAAATGCCTGACAGTAAACCAAGAGGCTCCAGGAAGATAAGGTCTCCCTCCCTCTCCCCCCTCTAGGGTACTCCAGCCCAAGCAGGACCAGTGGGACCAGACTTTGGACTTGCTTGATTCATTCTGTGGACTCATTCCAGGTCTGTGTGAGGCACAGGGGAGCCAAATGCTCTCACATTTGTAGATTGAACGGTAAGTGGAACAAAGTAAAACAGATATCTGGACCATGTCTTGATTTGGATACTAAATGGTTTTTAGAGAGGGGTATTGATTGTGTCCTTGTTTCTGAGAGATGGCCAGCTCCTAAGAGCTGTGCTTTGCTACTGATCGGCATTAGGAAGAGCCGCACCAACATCAGCAGATTAACCCACTGCCAAAACATTTGCGCCAGAGTCCCTGTGAAGAGAGCTTCTAAGGTGATTAGATTTACTAGATATCTTCTCTGTACACTTGCATGGAGGTTGCGAATGTGAAATGCTAAACACTTTCTAAATTGTGTGCTATGGAACCTAAAAAAAAGGTTTATTAATCAAATAAATTTAGGAAACAAGGCATACTGACATCTTTTTAGAACTCATTGGCTCCCACATTAAACATCAGTCTATTCAAAGTTCAGCAAGATGCTACAGCAAAAAAATAAATAAAATAAAATAATAAAAAAATTCTATCTATCCAGGCATCCCCAATCAATTTTGATTAGCTAAGAATTTGTGTTTAATTCCTCCTGCGGAGCCCTACTTCCTTCGAAATCAACCTCTGCCCATAACCTATCACATACTTACTTTTAATCCCAAGAGTGGACTATCAAAAGCCACATTTATATAATAGAACCAAAGAATGTTGAAATTGGCAGATCAGACAAGAAGGCAATTCTTATAGTATGTAAATATGTGCTTAAAGCCTACATCCTCATGCATTTTCAACATCATCTTCTGATAAGATAGACAGGGAGAGAGGAAGTCAGAATAAACTTGACATTAGCCATATGGAAAAAAACGAGTCATGATCAGGACCTCTTTGTCTATAAAATGGAGCTGGATATATAGGACAAGCTCAACTTTTGGTCCCAGGCTTGCCAGAAACCTAGGTTCTCAGTTGTCCCAGTTATCTCCTAACTTCAATAGATGCCACCCTATAGGAACCATATGAGCATGAACTTTCCCATAGTGTAGAGCCGCCCCCGTATTTACTAGTTTTTAATGGGGTTTTGATGTTTTCTATCCCCATTTATCTCTTTCAAAGTAGCCAAGGGTCTGTTGGTGAAGTCTTCAGCCAGAGCTGCCCCTGTAGAAATGCACTAGGGTCATGCAGCCCGGAAGTATACACCTAATAGATAGTAGAAGAACTCTAGAGCTGGAGGTTGTCAAGTTTTCTGTGGCATCACTAGGGAAAGAGAGACCTGCCATGTAGTTGCCCAGAGAGGAGCAGAGACAGGGACAGAGAAAGGACCCCAGAGCCAAACTCTTCCTGAAGCAACTCTAACAGAGGCTTCTGGTTCCAGTACCTTTTCTGTAAGCCCATAGAAACTCAAGGTGATCTTTGGATTTTGGGATGATGTTCTCACTCAGTGCTACACTAGTCAACACCATGGGGATCCAGCACTCAATCAGTGCATACTTTGTAGACTGGAAGCCCTGTGAACTTTGCATGAATATAAGGGACAATAAAGAGATGCTACCGTCTACTCTTTGTGTCACTGCACACTTTACTACCATTCAAAATCTGGCTCTAAGCTACCTCATTACCTCAATAGTGACCCATTAATACAAAAAAAATTAGGTGTGAAGATAAAAGGAAGGACATGTTTTTCAAAGCTCGAGACTGCCAGCATTGAGGTGAAGATGGATACTAGATAAGTAAAGAATAACATCAGCAGAGAGAGCATAAAGGAAAGTCAAACTATAAAGAGGTCAGATTCACAATCCAGTGTCCAATTTTAAAATCCATTGCCACATTATTTTACCTAGATCTGGGATGGACAAATGATTTTAAGAAACCAGACAAATATGAAAACGCTGGGCATGTAAAAACTGACTGCTTTTCACAGCAGTACTCACTGTTCTGTGCAGTCACACTCCTTCATCAGTTGAGCTCTTTTATAAGAAATAAATAGCTATTGATGCCACACTGCTCTTCCTGGACAATGTCAGTCTTAGCCACTGGCGACAGTCACAGATGAGAGCTTAGCAACCAAGCAGTTCACACTGAGAAGCCACAGAATGAAGCCAACCATTGCTGAAAGGGATTAACTTCAGATGTAACTTATAGAGCAGGCAAAGAACCAAAAAAGCAAGAGATTTTGCTACTACAAAATAGAAATCTGAACCTATTAGGTTTTTATAAGTAATATTATTGTTATTCTGTCTCTAGCAAGGTCCTGGGTGGATGAAACAAAATCTAGGGAGATAAGTGGCATTAAGTACCACTGGACTCAAGACCCATTCTACCGCTGCATTATATTCAATTTGCCTTAGTTGTTCATTGTTCAATTATGGCTGCTGCATTACAAACCACTCCAAATAGTGAATTAAGCAATAATGATCTATTATTAATATTATTTTTCTGGGGGCCTCTCACACTGTTGGAGTTTGAGGCTGGTTGAAGTAGTAGTCATCTCAAAGCTTCCTTACTTATACTTCCTGGTACTATGGCCAGGAGACAGAGACAGCTGGGGCTCTTCCTTTTCTTTTACTTTTTTAATCTTGTTTTTTTGATAGTATTACAGATGTCCCTCTTTCCCCTCCCCCCCCCCACTGCTCCCTTCCACCTGGTTCTTGCGCAACCGCAGACCATGAAACATGGGTTGTCAATGCCTATCCTTAGAGGTCATGTCGTGTCACTTCCATCATGTTGTATTCATAGAGTCACAAAGACCCATCCAGGTTCCAAGGGAAGGGACAGACACTCCATCGCATTTCTACTTATGAAGAGCACTTCTCCCATGGAAAATCCTTATTCAGAAATACTTTCTAAGCATTAAGTGCTTTTGGGGTAATTTTAGTTTTGCTTAAAACTGCTGTTTCACATCTATCTAGCAGCATGAACAGGAGAAAGTTACATAACCCTTCTGAGGCTCCGTTTTCTTGGCACCAAAATAGAGATGATTTTTAGGAATGTTAGGAGAATTACATAAAGTAATCTAAAGGAAGGGCTTAGTATACATGCTGTATAATATTTAATTAAGTAGTAATTAATAACACGTTTCAATTTCAAACATTCTACTTTCACATCATCACTAATTTTCTTGCTTCCTCTAGAGTAGCCTGACTCTGACGCTTGACATATCCATGATTCTGCTACCTTTTCACCTGTGCATTTATAAATCCATAAAGTAGCTCTGCACTGATAAACGGGGCATGGAAGTGGAACATAAATGGGGGAAGAGGCCCCTGGTACCACTGTGCAAAGTGAATTATCTCTTCTCCCACATGGGTGAGCTTCACCCCATCCAATGAGCACCTGAATAGAACTAAAAGGTCGGGGAAGGGAGGTTCACTCTCTCTCTCCTGCCTGCAGACTGGGACATCCATCATCAGCTATACTGGTTTTTTAGGCCTCTGGACTTGGGTTGTAGCCACACTACACAACTGGCTTGGTCTCTAGTTTGCGGAAGGCAGATGGTGGGACTTCTCAACCTCCATAACCATGTGAGCCGATTCCTCATAATAAAACTCAGGAGAACACTGACTGAACACTTTTATACTTTGACTTGCTAATCTGCCCCTCCTCTCCCTCCATGTATACAGATCTAGCCTTGAGCCAGACTATAAACATCTCTGACCTTCCTGATCTGCATTTGGTTACCACTGTGTAGCTAGCCCTTCCTGACCAAGAAATCTCCTGGGATTCTCACTTTTCTATAAATGAGAAGCTTCTTTCCACACTTAGGCAACATACCTTGTCTTTGTGTAAAAATTTGTGCTTTTCTTCTCCCCCTCAAAAAACCCCCCAAAAAACCAAAAAACCCTTAAAGAATGTTTAAAATCTGTTTCTTTGAAAAATTTTCAAATCAATGAGTATTTTTGTATTCCTCTTTCCTATGAACATTCTTTTACTGTTTTACTCCAGGGTAAATGAATTTGGCATGAACCTCAATCTTTGATGGACTATGTTTAGACGATGAATCTTCCAAAGAAATTTAATCTTAAGAGATTTTTCTGTCACAAATGTTTTAGCCATTGTGTCTAGGTTACTCCAAACAACTCAAAATTTAAATAAATCGTCCATCTTCCTGCACTTTCTTTAGTCTAATGGGGTCTGAAAGGGTAGATAGGCAACGAAGCGAGAGACAAACCAGGAACCAAGAAGGAATTGACTTACTATAAGTGCGGAAAAGAACAGGGGGTTGACCTGGGATTCAAGAGACAAGTGCAGTTCTTTTTGTTGAGGTCATGGAGGGTCTCCTTTCTTGGAAATCTCATCAGACAGCATAAAAGGCAGACCCATCAGCATGTGTCAGGGCCCTAACAACCTACAGAGTGGATCTGATGCAGTGGCTGAGAAGGTGGGGGATATTAGGATTGCTTAATACCCATTGTGATAGGGTAGACTTGGTTCTGGGAATGAGACAGAACAGAGCATGTTGGTAGGAATGATGGTGCCCCGGTTATTGGGAGGAGAATGAATGCTGATCACTCAGAGTCTGTGAAACAGATGGCACACTGCAATGGGGTAAATAAGGAGAATTTAATGAAGACATAATATACAAAGGGGTGGGTAGAGTTCAAGGAATTTAACTGGAAATGGTGATGCACCCCAGAGCTACATAACACAGAACAACAACAATGCAAGGAGCTGTTACTACCTATGACTACTAAGTCTGAAAGGGACAGAAGAGGAATAAACTCTTGGAGAGGACCATTCAGCGTGATCTATGGCCTTGGTTACCAACAGGGCCATTGCTAAGTTTTGGTTCAGTGGGAGGGAGCTTAGGGAATACATACTCTGATTTCTCTTTCTTACCCAGCTATGATCTCCTTTTGATACCTACCCTTGGCCAACTTTGAAGACAGAGAGTAATGAAGCCCAGACAAAGCACTTCCTAAAGGTCAGCCTCCAGGGTCATTGAACAGGGTAGTGGACGGATTTGGAGGGGCAGACAACTAACAGCCAGGGCACATCCTGAGAACCAGGCTGGGATTGGTATTTTACAAATAGTTCACTCACATATGTACATTCACATATAATCATAGTCATATGCATATGAATGAGTTCATACTTATACATGAATTGAATATATAATATACACACATTCCCTTCTTGAGATTACTTGCATTTGCAAGGCTAAATTTTATTTTTATAATGTTCTAAGAACATTGAGAAAGAACACCTTTGTATTCAAGATTATTTTTCCTACATTTCACAGAAAATAAAATTCTAAGCTTTGTGAAATGTAGAGCAATTTTTTTTTTACAATAAATCAAGCTTTGGTTCCAGAAAACCAATTACTAATGATGATTTCTTTACTCAGAGTTGCCAAAATTGGTCTTTATTACATTCTTTGAGTGTGTTGACTTTTAAATCTATCAATAAGTCAAAATCCAGTAGACAAAATATATTTTAAGAATATGAAACTATATGAAACTTATTTTCTGATATTCAAGCCTAAAAACTTAAGGAGGCGTGTTATTCACCTGAATGCCACCTGAGATACATTGACTTGCTGCCCGTTCTTTGTCTATCAGGAGGGCAAATCTGATGTAAGTCAGCGTGTGCAGAGATACATACTGGCCTCCCTCTGCAAAAGAATGTCACCTCAAGGTCAACTGATAATGAGAAGAAAATTAAACCTTCTGTCTAAATTATGCATTTGCAGTGAGGTAAATTGGCCATTCAATTTTTCCCATAAATAGGAATCCCATGTGCCATTGAAAAGAAAGACACATCATGTATTGTAGGCCAGAAAAATGACCTAAATGACAAAGTGGAAATTAACAGAGTAGATACCATCATGGAATTAATTACAGAAAATAATTATAGCACTTTCTTTTTTAAATTTTGAATGTCTTTTTTTTCAATTATAGTGGACATACAGTATTATATTAGTTTCAGGTATACAACCCAGTGATTGGACTTTGTGTAACTTACTAAATGATTACCCTAATAAATCTAGTACCCTTTTGACAGCATACATAGTTATTACAATAGTTTTGACTACATTCCCTGTACTGTACTTTACTATCTGTAACTAGCATTTTGTAATTTTTATCCCTTCACCTTCACCTTTTTCCAGGCATCCCTCTAAAATGTTCTCAGTATCTATGTGAGTATGTTTCTTCTCTGCTTGTTTATTTTGTGAGTTTCTAGATATATTTTGTCTGACATTAAGTGTTGCTACCCCAGCTTTTGTTTGTTTCCATTTTCATAAAATATCTTTTTTTCTTCCTTTTAATTTCAGTCTGTGTGTGTTTTTCTATATGAAATGAGTCTCTTTAAAAAAGCATATGTAAGGTTCTTGTTTTGTTATCCATTCGTCATCCATATGTCTTTTGCTCAAATATATGTGTATTGATTTCAGAGAGGCAAAGTGAGGGAGAGAGAGAGAGAGAAAACATCAATGTTCTCTAACACACACACACTCTTTCTCTGTCTCTCTCTCTGTCTCTCTCTCTTTCAAATCAATAAACATATCTTCAGGTGAGGAGTTTTAAAAAGTACAAATCTGACTTTTTATTTATTTGGTGGAAAAAAATTTAGAGACTCTGATACTAAGAACACACTAACTTAAGGGATTGATAATGTCTAGGTGTATTAAAGGATAGCAACTCAGAATGTCCACCTTCAGTCTCTATGGTAAAGCAGATGAAAAATGGTAGCTTAATTTTTTGGTAGAGTTAACTTGTAACTAAAGCATAACTGGTTAGTTTTCTCCTTGACTGACTTTGCTTATACTCAGGCAGTAACCCTCCATCCAAAGCAGTTTGTCATGCAAGGGAGTTTTATTGCTTCTCACCTGGGCATAGTCAAAATTCCTTTCCAAATGTCAGAGCTGTAAATACACAAGCTGTAATGGATTGTGTAGATGCTCTTCTGGAATTCAAGATTGAACTATATACTAGATTTATAGAGAGATATACGGAATGCACTTCTGATTTTCCAAGTATGATGTGGCGGGGAGAAGAGGAAGGTCTTAGAGGGAGAAGGTCATTATCCACAGGGACAAAGTTGAGGGAATTTGAGTATCCTTTCATCCTCCTCCAGGGTATATTTGACAAATCAGCGATCTCCTAAACCTTCAAATGTCCTCTTTTTCCCCTCCTCTGTGTGGCTGGGGAATGAAATCCTTACCGGTGGGTCATGGCAGCCAGTGAATTAAACGTTTGTTCCCAAGGTGCCTCGGTAAAAGCACACATAAGTTAGGGGGGGGGGGGGGCTAGGTAACAGAGTCGGAGATTGATTCCTCCGATTGGTGAAGGGGAAAGGCCTGTCCTGGGGGGATGGGCCACAGAGTGGGAAACTCCAGTGTCTGGGGAGTGCTGGGCAGTGCAGGCATGAGCAGAACACCACAGCTTTTGGTCCAGGAAGCTGAGGGTGGGTGGAACAGCCCAAGGGATATGCCCACTGGGGTCACTGACCCAAACACAATTCTGCACTGGACCCTCTGGGACCAGGGACAAGATGCAAATGTTATTAATGCCTCTCAGGTTTTGAAAATATTTGAAATAGCTAATGACTTGATATCAGAGTGCCAAGAACAAAAGGTTTGAAATGGAAATGTCTGTATTCCATCTGGTGACTCTTTCCTTAACTGGTTATTAATTGCTTTTGCATTGTTCTCTGGGCCACCATATTATACTTATTGAAAAACCACTTCCATGAGGTTGTTGATCAGGATGATAATTTGCTCTATTTGCCTCTATCTCCTCTTCAATGTGTCTCAATATCTCACCTTCTTTACCATCAGGGAAGGGTGAGAGTTTCCATAATAATTTCCCTCATCATTTCACTTTCAATCTAGACTTTAGTAACCCACAACTGAGGAAATAGTTTGAGAAAAGAGGTGTATGGTTCTAAAAAGGCTGCATTTTATTATTGAAATGTAGATCCACAAGGGTGCCTAGTCTGCTGGTTAAGCCATAGCACTAGCTATGTGAGTTTCCATTGGGGAGCCACTGGAAGGGAAGGGTATTAGCACTCCAAAATAAGTTTGGGTATTAGCAGATCTGTGTGCCCCATTTCTTCTGGAGACACGAAAGGTTGATGTCGAGTGTTCCTTACATCATCTTATAAAGTAGGAGTAGGGTGGGTAGTGCATTTGCATTTGTTTAGGCAGGGGCCCCAGACAGCACTCTGCAGTTTCCCAGAAAGTCATGAGAGGTAGGAAGAATATGGCAAATGTTCTTTAGGAGGACAAGAAAGTAGATAATAACTCCGTGGACTTGAACAAACCTCAGAGTTGGGAAAAGGGAGTGCTATGCTAGATGGCAGCATGAATAAATAAATGTTTCAGCATTTGCCAACATCAAGAGATAACCACAACCCAGAATCAAAACTGGTGGCAGACATCAGTGGATACTGTTTGGTGTAATAATGGCCAATAAGCATATGCTGCACTCCACCCTCTCACTTTCCTTGTTGGAATAGAACTTTCTGATCTGTCCCCTAAAAACGCTGGGGTAAGGATAGGAGGAAAATTCTCCAGTGACTAATAAAACTCTAAGCTCACTGAGCCTAACATGCATACACAAAGATGGATTTTTCTGCCACCAATTAAAATGGTGCATTAGGGTAAAAAAATAATTTTATAAAGCATAATGTTAGATTTTTACACACATGAGTTTGTGGTTTATAAAATTGATACAAAAATAATGAGCCCTGGCTGATTTGGCTCAGTGGATAGAGCGTTGGCCTGCAGACCAAAGGGTCCCAGGTTCAAGTCCAGTCAAGGGCACATGCCAAGGTTGCAAGCTCAATCCCCAGTAGGGGATGTACAGGAGGCAACCAATCAATGATTCCCTCTTCCTCTCCCTTCTTCTCTGAAATCAATAAAAATATTTAAAAATTATTACAAAATAATGAATACCTGATGCATGATAATTAAATGAGATGATGCGTGATACATCATTGAAAATGGGAAGCATTTTTTAAAGATTTACTAAGAGGCCAAATGGAAACCATAAATGCATTGATCCTTCTGAATAACTGACACTTAAAAAACAACAGGTACCTAGATACATTGGTATTTACCAGACAGAATTTGTTGCCTATACATCAATGTTCACTTCTTTCTTCCTTCCTAATAGACTCCTACTTTTGTTCAGGTACCCATGATCCTCCTCTGGCTGCATCTTTCAGGGTTAGAGGCGTTAGAAGGTGAGTTATAATTCAGCAAAGCCAACCATGCTGGACATTTCCCCTTGCAAGGGCTGGTTTCTCTGTGGGCCAATCATGGCAAGTGCATATGACTGTAAATCCGCTGAGGGGATTCTGAAAAATGCCTGGCCAGTAATGAGACTTAGGAGACAATGCATCAATTTTTCTGCCTCGGAATATTGCCAGGCAAACATAATACCTGTGAAATGAGTTAAGTGGAAAGGCCGAAACTTGATATTCTGCACTAATCATTACCAGAGACCAATGACTTGCTTTCATATTTGTTATTTTAAGAACATGTTGAGTCAGGGTTTTCTGCTACTTGAGGCTGAACTCATCCTAAAATTTAGTTCCAATAACATTTTTAGGGCTCAAAATAATGTCTCTTAAGTAGAAGTGTCTCTGCTCTTAAATTAAAATTCCGGTTTTATGATAGCCATCCTATGGTGTGGCCAGAGGGACATGGACCAAACTGGTCAGAAGCAAACAAAATTTTTTTTTAAATTTTCTGTCATGTACTTCTATATGACCAGCTTCCTGCAAAGATGTATAATAATTATATATTAGATAAGGATATTAAAAAATAAATCAACACACCAAGCCTTACCCAATTTTCTGGAAATTACACCTACTTAATCTTACTCTTAGAAGACCAGGGCAAATTTCCCAATGTGCTCAAAGAAGATAGTCTCATTCTCAGATGGAGACAGGTCATTTTTAAAGCTATTAAACCCAGTTGGTCTCTTTCTTTCTTTATGCCTGAGGGATATTAGTCAATCGAGGGCAACATTTCAGAAAGTATACACTTTAAAACCAAAAGGTCATTGCTAGCATCACTGTTACCTGTATTTCTACAGTAATTGCCATTCTCTGGACTTCTGGTCCAGCAGTATTATTCATTTAAGAAAAAATTATGTCTGTCGTGCATCAGTAAAGCATGGCACTGCATTCTCTGACCCCCTACTAACAATGGAAGGCCTATTCCCAGGGAGAAGCCACAAGAATATACCGCTTTCAGAATCAACTGTGCATGCAAAATCACATTCATATGCATTGCTCTAGTCTCAGGAATGTTACATAATCAAAACGAGAAAGGAAGTGACAGGAGCGCCAAATGTATAACACAATTGAGCTGGTCCCTAGCACCTGATAAAACAAGATTTGACACTTCAAAGTAATCAGACAGGTGGAGGATCTACTGCTAATTCTCAGTTCCTGGCTAACAGCCAAACGAAAATGACAGTGGTTAGAGGATAGGCCATAAATGAAAAGAGCTCCTCTGATATCAGACGCGTGGAGGCTAACTCTTTCTGACAGTATCAGTGAAACCCTGTGGCCAGGAGATGTTCATTTGAAACTTTTCCAATTCCTGTTCACTCAAAGATATTTCATAATTTGAAGCTTTATCATCCAGAACAAGCTACTTATGCCAAATGTAGCTAGAAACCTCTATAAGGAATGAAACTCAGAGTCTTTTTCCTGTCCTGTCTGCTTTGGAAAAATCCTGACAATGTTCTGAAAACAGGAAGTCCCATGGAAGATTTAAAAAAAAACAGAAATTTATTGCATCTATAACCATGACTACAAAATCTGATTCAATAAGATATGGTCCATGAAAATGGAAAGGAGAGTGGAATAGATTATCTTTCTGAGTCATGATGTTACGCATTCCCTCTATTGATGCTTTGGGTCTGCAGCTAATCCATTTAGCCAAAAAATACCAGGTGAGTGATTTTGAAACTGTGCATGGGACACTGTTTAATTACTTGTTGTTGAATGATTTCTAAGCTTCACTAGAATGCTTTATCCCAGATTCTCTGCCCATCTCTGCCTCCATTTGTAGGCAATTGATCAGGAGACTTTCATACTATAAAATCTTTCCCTTGAAACCAAGAATTTGCTTGGATAGGCAGGTAAGTCAAAAAGTTAGATAGGAGCAACAAGGTCTTTGGGGAAAAAATCACTGTCATCAGAAGCCCAGGTACCAGTTTAAGTTTGCTGTTTGGGCTCAGATGGGTTGTTATAGGCATCTGGTGATGTCTTTCTGGACCTCAAACTCCGGATATGCAAAAGACTGATGATATCAACTCACAGGATTGCCAACATGAATTGTGAATTCATTTTGCAAACAGCAAAGTGTTCTATGTGGTTTATTCATTATATCAGAGCAGCCATGTTTGGTGATCAAATAATTATCGGGGTTGAACTAATTATAAATCAATATACTAATGTATATGCCTGTATAACAACTATCCTGAACATTTAAAAAACAATTCTTCATTCCTAACAACAGCAAAGCTTTGCCAATTTGTGAACATCCTTCCATGACTCTACTAACCTTAAAAATTCACAAAACTCTTGCCCTGGCTGGTTTTGGCTCAGTGGATAGAGCGTTGGCCTTGCGGACTGAAGGGTCCCAGGTTCAATTCAGGTCAAGGGCACATGGCTGGGTGTGGGCTCGATTCCCAGTGGGGGCTTTCGGGAGACATATTTTTGTTAGAGTAATAAGTATTGAATTTACTCAATATGTCATGCAAATTGAAAAACAAAACACTAACCTGGACTCCATAATGCTTTTTCAAAAAATATATTTCATTGACTTTTTACAGAGAGGAAGGGAGAGGGATAGAGAGTTAGAAACACTGATGAGAGAGAAACATTGATCAGCTGCCTCCTGCATACTCCCTACTGGGGATGTGCCTGCAACCAAGGTACATAACCTTGACAGGGAGTGGAACTGGGGACCCTTCAGTCTGCAGACCAATGCTCTATCCACTGAGCCAATCCAGTCAGGGCCCATAAAGCTGTTTGAATGAACAAAATGTTTCTGAGCATTAAGGGTGCTGACTTCCTACATTAGTATAAATTTAATGGATTGAGAACCGATAATAACAGCTCTATAAAACGCAAAATTCTTCTGGGAAGAAACTGTTCTTACTCATTGCTCTTTCTAGCAGAAACAAGATTACTTTTTGGTCTAAATTAAGGATAATTTCTACTTAATTTATTACATCGTATTCTACTTTGAGATACAGTAAGCATGAAATCCTCCTATGAATATAAATTTCCTTCTACTCCACTGCAACTGATGTGACAAAATGGAATGATGTTGACTGATTTTCCTGAATAATTTTAAAGGTGGAAATGGACTGAAAAATGGCCATGTGCTTTACTCTATAAATAGCAAGTTTGTCTATTTTCATAGTTTACCTAGGGATGGGGAATGTCTGGACCATGGGCCATATGAGGCCGGAGAAATCATTTGGTCTGACCCTGACAAGGCATTAGGGGAGAGTTAAGTAAATGTTTGGCCAAATACAGCAGGCTAATTTTTAAGTTGATACTTTTGTATGGCCTGTGAATGATGTTATAAAAATCAATGGCCCTTGGCAGAAAAAAAAAGGTTCACCACCCCTGCATTAAAAACACTAAAACTGAACTAAACTTAAAGTGAAATTCCTTCTTTATACTTTCAACAGGCATAACATGTTCCAAGAAATGCATTTCTTTCTTATTTATTACATTTGATATTTTGCAACCAATTCATAATGTTTGTTTTTAAAAATATATTCATACACAAATATTTCTTAATCTTATTTTAAAAGAGTAAAAATGGTCTAAATGTGAGGATAATTGAGGTGGGCTCTTTTGCTTAAACCACTCTAAAGTGACCTAATGCTAGCTAAGCTGTTTCTCCTCCGTGTGCCTTGATATTCTCATCAATAGAAAAAGGTTAAACCATATCTGTTCTCTTTCTCAGGGGATGTTGGGGTGAAATGTATTAATTCCTTTTTCAAATGTCTTGTTACCATTTAGAGTTATAACCGTGAGAGAGAAATTTGGGTGTGAATAAAATGACGATAGCATGTCCTAGCATTATAAGTAGAGAAAACCATGAGAGGATTGCAGAATTCAATCAGGCAGTGAGTAGTTTAGCTGAATACATTCAAGTGATGAAAGAACCTATACAGGGGTTGCTGAAATTTGTTGAAATAAGTCAGGTGGTCTAATATGACAAAGCTGAGAAAATAGGTGAAAGTATAGTTTGAACCAAGGGGAGTGTGGGCAACTGAACCATCTCATGTAAAGGGCGTGAGCTTGGAATAACATGGCCAGATAGACATACCCCGAGGGCACGTGGCTCCTGAGTCCTTTGGTTTGGGATCTGACAAATATGAATGCATATACTTTAGCTATGAAACTATGCTGTATACCTCAGCTCCCCTGAGATGATAAAGTAGATTTCTCTCTCTAATCTCAGACCATTAGGCAACTCTAGGTTAGATATAAAACTCAATTTACCTCTTACTGGAAATCTGATTTCCTTAATTTGCTAAATGCTTCACAGCTGTGGAAAGGTTGAGGCAATACTGAAATGATGAAAGTAAGGAATACTTTTGCATTAGGTTTGCTATAATTGGTATGTTTTTAATGTTATTTTTTTGAGAATTTAACACTTTAAATAATTTGATTTAATTTAATTTTAAACTTGTGGCTTTAAGTTAAAAAGTGTAAGACATTTGAATATGCTGAAAATGTAACTTAATAGTCACTGGATGCTTATGATTGCTTCACTAGTTTACAGAAATAATTAAAATACTTGGAAAGATTTTGTTTGTGAGGGCCAAGGCTTGCATTGTCAAGCACCTGAAATGTTTTAAAAGGAAACCAAATCTATTAAACTGATATATGAGTTTAAAACATTTCATAAATCTTAATTATATTAAAAGGATGGTAAAGAAATTTTTCTATACAATATGGGTGAATGAAACATTAATTAGAGATTTAAGATTTTATTTGAACTATTACTTTGTTCAAATTCTGAAAATCCTGGAATAATTTTTATTATTTATAGACTAACTCTTGAGCTGTGCTTATTTATTCAAACATGGTCATCTTTTTTCAGTAAATAATAAATATGTAAATAATAAAATGCATTCTATTTGAGATCATAATTTTTCTGATAACTTCCTCTCTATATTCATTTCCTTGGTGATATCACTCAGCCTATTAGATAGTATTGCAATCTATATGCTGATATCTTTTAAGTTTATATCTCCATGTAGACATCATTCGTCAATACCAGACCCATATGTCTAATTACCTACTTGATTTCTACACTGGTAGTTATCTCATACTTTGCAACTCCAAAACCAAGCCCCGATTTGCCTCTCTAAAACTTCCTCACAGAACTTCTCCATTTCAGGAAGTTCAACCCTATTCTTAATTGTTGGCCTTTGTAACTAGAATTAGCTGTTGTAACTGGAAGTAACTGTTGGCTAAGCCTTCCAAATATATCCAGAAATGTTTTTAAAGTGTATATTTTTTATTTCAAAGAGGAAGAGAAAGGGAGAGATAGATGGAAACATCAACGATGAGAGAGAATCATTGATCAGCTGCCGCCTGCAAACCCCACACTGAGGATCATGCTGAAACCCAGGCATAAGCCCTGACTTGAAATCAAACTGTGACCTCCTGGTTCACAGGTCAACTTTCTACCACTGAGCAACACCGGCCTAGCTATATACCGAAGTTGACCATTTCTCTCCAAAACTGGTGCACCAGTCTGGTCCAAGCATTCAGAATCTCTGGCCTGGATTATTGCAATAGGCACTTCTCAGGTCTTCCTAATTCTACCCTCACTCTTTTAGAGTCTATTCTCCATCCAGAAGCCAGAGGTATGCTTTTAAAAACATATAGATGTGACCATGTAATTTCTCTATTTAAAACCTAATGGCTTTAAGTCTTCTTTGATGCAAAAACCAAAGGTCTTATACGGATCTATAAGGTCCTGTACTATTTGACTTACCTCACCTACTCCTGATCTCTGCCTATTACACGCCTCTCCAATCAATTGCTTTGAAAATGCCAGGCATTATTCTGCTCCCATATCTTTATACTGGCTGTCCTTTCTACCTGGACGCCATGTTTCTCCAGCTAACCCATGGCTAGCTTCCTCAGTTCCTTCAGACATCCGCTCTTTAGGAAGTCTTTCATGCTCCTCCTTATCTAACACCATCTAACATTTACACATACCCCCCTTTGATATTTCATATTCCCTCCCAGCTCTCACCTTTACTTTTTTCTCCTGAGCACTTAATTTATGTTATTGTCCATTTCTTCTAATAGAGTATAAACTCCATGACATTAAGGTTTATTTGGAGAAGAAGTGTAAGCAAAGTGCCAAAAATAGTAATCAATAATTGTTAAATTGAAGGGGGCATAAGTAAGCTTCACATTTGGGAGGCATTGAGTTGTATAGATAGACTTTGGTACCTTAAATCATCTTTCAGATATTAATGTTGCTTGCTGGCTTCTGAACTGCATTAATTACAAATATCACTGAGCAGTCCCTCATCTTCCTATCAAAAGTAGCACCCCCTAAAATGGCCTATTTCCCCGTTTTTTTTTCTTCATAGACTTTTCACTATCTGGCATGATATTCTATATTTACTTATTCATTTGTTTCTTTCCTTCTCTAAAATGTGAGAATAAGGAGGAGGAAAGCCTTTTTAAAAAATGCTCATATATATTTACTCCATACTTGGAGCAGAGGCAGCACCCAATAAAATCCTGGTCAATATTTGTTAAATTAAGGGTTAAGTGAACAAATGAATGAGTGAATGAGTGCAGTTATGACCATCTTTTGCATTTCAGATTTATATCTTTAAGAACCTAGTAGCCAACACTGTAGGAATATTTTACCTCAAAGGTAGCAGGTCTTAAACCAAACCCATTGATTTCCTCCTTCTTTGCTCTTTGATTTGGTTGGAAGTGTCCTTCAGACCAGAAGTCACACATCATTTGGGTTTTTCCTGATCACCTAATTTTCAATCCATATTTAGCCAAAGTCCTCTTGGCGTCCCCTGTCTCTCCTTCACTCCATCCCTACACACATTGCGTGTTTCAGACCTTCTCCACATTGCAGAAGGTTCTGTACTTTTTCCTCAAAGTCTTTAGGCTCTTTGTAATTTATCATCGCCACCATTACCAAAGCTAGATTTCTAAACCCTACTCTTCTCAATTTTCCTTAAAATATTCTATGGCTCTTAACTTGTATTTTTCTTCATAAAACATTCATGGCACTTCACAATCTAATCCCAAACAAATTTCCGGTCTCGCTTTTATTTCATGTCCTCTATGGTCTGCGTTCAGTCCAGGACTTTTCAGAGAGATGTCTACAGATCACGTATATCAGAATCACCTGAATCACTTGGAGCTCTGGTCCTAAGATCCCATTCCGCCCTGCCGATCAGATTTTCCAAAGAAGCAGCCTTGGGATCTATAGTTTCAATAAACCCTCCAGGCGATTTTTAGAAATTGAAATGCCGTAATCACACTGGATTATAAACTGCTCAAAAGAGCTCTCTGCTCTTTCAGCTCTGCCTGACCATACGTTCTGTCTGCCTAGAATGACTGCCACAGATCAAGATTAATATGTTTCTTCTTCCGTGTCCCTGATTTGCAATTACAACATCCCCTTAGGGGTATTTGTTTTTACTTTCTCTGTGTTCCTTCTGCTTCATATCTTCTCATGTGGACACCCTCAATCCCTGACATGTTATTCAGCCCTTATCAGGCCCTCAATCAATGTTTGTGCAATTGAATTTTTTTTAAGTGCTCTCAGCTAGCTGAAAGCTGAAACCACCCCCAAGTCACAGGAAAACTTGAGATTAATTCACACTGAGAGTGTCTGGCAAAGATTTCACCAGTTTGCTTTTACAGTCTGTGCACTGTTAGGTAACAGATAAGTCTCCATCTGCAATTAGCAAACACCTTTTCCTTGGGTAATGGGCATGGAGGTGGACTCCGGCCTGCAGACTTCAGAAAATGGAAAGTTCACTTGGACATAATGGTCTCCATATTTTCTCTCTTTAATGTTTCACATATTAAAGTGCAAAGTCAGCATTACTTTGATCAAGACTATATGTACTTTATAAATTAGTTAAAGATTATTTTTAATAAATGTGCATTGAACTGGGAATTATAGGATGAGAGAAAAAAATCAACAGACAGAAATCATGATTGCTCAGCCTAGAAAGAAAACACAAAACAAAACAATGGGTGAGTTAATACTATATTTAAGGGAATAACTTAGATAGCAGCTGGCTGATAAATAACTCCACTTATTCTTTCAAGTATCTGGCTTCTTTATGCTTTGCCTGAGCGAAAAGGCTATTTTCCCTTCAAGGTGAAATGTAACTCCCACCTCCCTGGGAATCAAAACTACGTGGCTGGCAAAATTGTGGTCCCTCCTGTATCTGGCTTTCATTAGGGGGTGGGGGGGTTTAGAATTGGGATCCAATTGGAAAAAGGAAAAAAACAAATAAACAAACAAACAAAAACAAAACAAAACAACAACCAGCAAGTATGCTTTCTTTCTGTTGGCTCAGGGAAAAAAACTACTTCAGGTATTCAGAAAGAAAGGAAGACCCATTTTCATTTTTATCACATTCACAAATGGATGGGAGCTTTGCACAATCTCTTTGAAATAGCCTCTAAAAATGGCATTTATAATCCATGCATTTATGTCAAGCTGTAGTTTTTAAAGTTTTATGTAATTTAAAATTTTAAAGTAATTTATTCCCCTAGCCAGATTAATGTTGAAATTCACTCTTTGTAAACTTTGGGAAAGGAAAAAAAATATGATTTTAATCTCTCTTCTAATAATCAAATTGCTATGGTTTCTATGAACATGATATCTATATATATCTGAGAAATATTTTTAGTTAACATATATCATGTCTTTAGTTTTATTTATTTACTTTTGGCTTATTTTGAATTATTTTTCAGCTATTTGAGAAATATGTGGCTAGTGTGAAATTTTTGGTAATCTTTTGAGTTAGTTGAAATACTTGGACTTATAAGATGATAATTTTTATCAACGCAGGTATTGTGAGGTTTGGGGAGGGAAAGATGGCAGGAGATTTATAAATCTAATTCAAGATTATTTTTAATAGATTTTCAAGTCTACATTTTCTCAAACTTTTTCTATAGCATATCAAGATGTTTTAATATATTTTTAGAAACTTAAAAATGCAAAACCATGCAGACTATATTTTTCATCTATTTAGAAAAAAGGATTATTCACACCTTCCATGTCATATTAAAAGAGAATTGCTTGCAAAGAATATCCTATAAAAGTTTCTTTTAGCTTATCACTTAGTAACAAACCACAAAGATTATTTTTAGAACAAAATAAAAATTTCCAAGCTTGAGGATTTAAATGCATTTAAAACTTTAGTCCACAGTATATTTTGTTCTCAAATCAAATGCAGTATTGTATTTTAGATTAGTTAATAACTAACCATGCTTTCTATTCATAGCATTGCAATAAATTATGAACTGGTAATTTATTAAAAGGGAAAATTCAACATTTGTTTCAATACAGTATAAATGCTAAAGATTTTATTATTTATAAGCTTTGTAAAAAATATTGGCATCCTGATCTAAAATAAAACCTTTAAACCTAAAACTCCTCTAATTCACACCGTATATTTTTTAAGAGGAAATATAAAATTATTTTATCATGAAATGGTTCACAAGTTAAACAATATTGGGAATTCCAACATGAAATTAAGGGAGCTCAAAGTGAGACCTTAGTTCAGCCAGGGAAGGGGGTTAAGAAAAGCTCCATGGGGGAAGTCAGCACCGAGTTAGTTGGAGCTAGCCAGCACAAGGGAAGCGGGGGAGATGAGAGAGGGAATGTCATTTCAACCATAGAGGACAGTGTGACAGAAATTGATGGTGAGGTGGTATTTCTGGACCATAAAGAAAATTGATGTAATGAGTTTAAAAGATAAGACTAGAGAGAGGTCAAGTCACTAAGGAAATTTCATGGAAGGCCTTAATGCCACATGAGGAACTTGGCCTTGACAGCATCATGCTAGGAGGCTGAAGAGTCCCATCAGGAGAGGGATAATTGGGCTCCAAGGCTTTGATGGGTACTCTGGAAGTGTTGCAAACGATGGATTGTGAAGAATGGATCTGAGGACATTATTCCTAGAGGTGGGAAGCTAAGGAGAGGGGAGATGCAGAGGTAGTGCTCATGAGATGCTTGGATGATCATAGCTGCAAGGGTCAATGCTAGGATAGAGAAGGAGCAAGGGTGAAGAAGAATCGAGGGAAGACTCCCAGGTTTCTCAGTGGTTTCTAGTAACTGAGAAGCACATTCACAATTATTTATACCTAGATATGTTTAGACTGTGGAATAATCAGATGCCAACAAAAGATGACTAGAAACAGGGGGGTAGATGAGACGACCAGCAGAGAGCATCTGGGAGAGGAGAGGCAAACTTTAGGGGACAATTGATGTGTGCAGACCACGGGAAGGGGACGCGGAGGGTGGTCATGAGTGTGGGGAGAATCAGTGAGCTAGTGGCACAGAGAAAATAGAATCACCACCGCAAGTGCTCACTTGTGTGGCCAGCACTTTTGGAAGACTTCACACATATTACCTCATTTAATTTCAATCAAGCCGAGTCAAACTTTGCAGATGGGGAAACTAAGGCATGCTGTGGAAATGAATTCTCCAGCATCACACAGCTGCCAAGGAAGGGAGCTGGCTTCAAAAGAAAGCAGTCGGGCACTGGCGCCTTGGTTCTCAGAGAGAAGGGTGTGGTCAGCACTCAAAGGATGCAGAGAGTTGCAGTAAGACAGGCATTGAAACAGGGCTATTGGGTTTTGCAACGAGAAATAAATCACCAATAGAATAACTTCAGGGCCAACAGATTGGAGGGAGGAGAGAATTAATACGATACGACAAAATATGGATGAGGCGATGGCAGATTCTAAGCATTTATTTCATATAGTTGCAAATACAGTGTGCATTTATATTTACATTCCACAAATGTGTGAATGCCTAATGTGATATAAGGCTAAATTACACAAGTGTGGCCCCTGGCCTCATTAAAGCTTATATGTGTTAGCACTTGCAACCTCACAATTTATAATTATTTCATTTATTTGTTTATCGCTTGCTGCTCTGGAGGACATAAATCATTCGATGTTATAGCTATGGTTAAAGAAAATGACAGCTATTCTGAGATCTGAGGGGTTGAAAGGAGCTTGCCATGGGCAGGATTAGAAAAAAACTTCCAAAGTAAGTAACGGGAACGTCCTTAAGTCCACCACAAATGAGTTTAGCACTTTAAATAGTGGAGGAAGAGGAGGAGGAGGAGAACGGGGTGGGAGTGTGGGGGAAGAAGGAGGGGTGCAGGAGAAGGAGGGAAGGAAGCCAGTGCCACTGGTACAGAATGAATTACCAGAAAAGAAAAATGGGAGGAGGTTGGAGAGTCAGGCAAAGCGACAGACAGCACCGTGTGAATCTGGATCTTATTCCCATTGCAACATGTGGTAATTAAAATGTTTTATCAGGGGAGTGATACGATTTGGTTTAAATGTTTAAGATATTCTTTTGGCTGTTGCATAAGGACTGGATTTTTTAAAAAAACAACAGTAAAAATGGGGAGATGAGATAGCTGAGGCTTGAGATAATTTGGATCTAGTGCGGCGGCAATAAAGATGGGAGGCTAATATTTGAACAAACAAAAGTTAATAAAAAAATCTGGCAAAATAATATACTAGAAATAAAAGCACACATATAGATTATTATACTAACTGTGCGTGGCTGGATTTTTCTTTCAAAATTACAGAATCTCATATTTGGAGCCGAAGCAAAATGCACCTCTTGCTGATCCTAAGACACGTGTAATATAAAGTAAGGAAGAGGGGTTGCAGATGGAGGGCTGGTCCGGCACCAGGGAAAGGCAGAGCCTGGGAGATCAGAGATGGTGATAGCAATCCCAGAGAAGAGGAATTTGAGGCCAAAGCTGTTAAACCTGACAGCAGTTATAAACTGGCAGAAATTATCACCGGCAAGGAAAATAACAGTTGTCATAATCTTTTATGTACTGATGGGGTTCAGGACACGCTATCCCAAAATATGGCCCCTCGGTAAATTGCATGTCTCCAGCTGAAGGAGGCTGAGCAAACTGCAGAAGCAGGAAGGTCACTGTGACCTCCTGCAACCACCTTCCCCGAAAGCAGGAGATAAATCTCCCAAGTGAGAGGTGCTCTCCGTATACCGGGAGGAGGGGAGACACAAGGACATAAGGCCAGGAAGGCTGTCTCAACAAACCCTGTTACTCCACCCTTTACTGACTACCCTCAGACCAAACCTCTCTGTCTTGCCATTTTTTAAAAAAATGTACCATATTTGCCAGCGTATAAGACGATTTTTTTGGCCCTGAAAATACCGTATTTGCCGGAGTATAAGACGACTGGGCGTATAAGACGACCCCCTAACATTTCCACTCAAAATACAGTTTGTTATATACTCGCCGTATAAGACTACCCCCCACTTGGAGGCATATTTTTCAGGGCCAAAAAATCGTCTTATAAGGCATGGAAACTTCCTCTTCTGTTGCTTCTTTGGGGTTTCCACGACTTTGGGAAGGCCCCCGTGTGCATGCAAAAATTTAATAAAATTTGCATGTTTTTCTCCTATTAATTTGTCTTTGTCAGTTAAATTTCAGACCCAGGAACCCTAAAGTAGACCAGGAAAACTTTTTCCTCCCTGACAGTCCCCAAAAATATAAGAGTATTCACCCAGGAAAATTTTTGAAAACACAATAGGGCCAGAAAAAAAAGTGCAACGGGAATGAAATATTTTAGTGTATGTTTTCAGCATTTGATAGATTTTATAGATAAAATTATATAAGAATATTTAGAATTAGAGCAAACAGTTCTATGACCTAGTTCCTTTTTTCCTTTACTTTTATGTTTTATTTAATTGATTGGGATGACTTTGGTCAACATGATCATATGGGTTTCAGGTGTGGGTTTCCATGTTACAAGATCTGTATGTTGCACCACGTGGCCACCACCCAAAGTCAAATTTCTCCTGTATGACATAGTTTCAAACTCTGAAGCTCCACACAGTTCCGAAGAACGGAGAGATAGAAACTCATGCCCACTGTGTAACAAGGACTCGGGGACTATCACAAATGTCATTTGGCATGTACGTGGGGAAGGAATGTCCCAAACCAGAGGAGCCATCTGCAGAGGCGCTGAGGGAGCAGGGAGCCAGGTGCAGAGTGCAGTGGGCGGAAGTAGTGGAAGCCAGATAGAAATCACTGACAGAGGAGGGACCCATCCTGCAGAGTGAAATGCTGAAAACAGGTGAGACCTGGAGAGGATTGTCACCCAACAGAGAGGGAGAGGCTCAAAAATGTGCAGACCCCAGGGACAGTCAGGGGAAGAAATCTGAGAGCAAAATGACTCGCAGGCTCGCCCATGCAGGGAGCAGTGAGTGGAAATGAAGAAGACCACGCAAATGAAACCATGTCATAGAAGCAAGGAACAAGGACACAGCCAATGTGTCCCCAAAAGCCACATATTAAAGAAACAAACTTCTGTGTACTGATGGAAGGCAGCGCTTTTTAACTAAGAAACCATGTAGCCACTCAAATTCACTCCCCTTAAAGGAAAAGAGCTAAGGTCCACTAAGGTTAAAAACCGAAAAACTTTCTAAAGAACCAAAATCAAATATAAAACAGAAGAAAGCTGTAATGCAAGCCTCTAGCATGAGTTAGATATCATCAAAAGCAGTATCAGATATGAAAGAATACCCTGAATCAAAACTCAGCACAAAAACGAACAGCAGCAGAAAAAGGAAGATGAGAGGTAAGGCTTGACTAATCTCAGGGGGGAAAAATGGGGGAAAAAAATACAACAGCTTACCAGAAATGAACACAAATGACAAATATCCAAGGGAGAGTATACCCAAGTAAAAATATAATAAAGGACATTGAGAAGAGTCGTGGAAATTGAAACATGTAAAAAGAGAAGAAATGAAGAAATAGGTAAACAATATTAAAAGTAAATTGATAGGTAAAAATATAGAAAAACAATCTACCATAGAGTCCCTGAGGAAGTAAAACCAAACAATGAACTAAATAAATATTTAAAATTATAATAAAAATGTTCTGGGAATAAAAGACCCGAATCTAAATGTTAAAAGGGGCCGCAGTGAACATGAAAGAATAAACATAAACTAATTGATTCTGAGACTCATCCTGCAAAACAACTATTAAACTTTAAAGGCAAAGAAAAAGAGTCTCTAGATCTCTGAGTATAAAGATAAAGTCACTCTTTGGTAAGTTGGAATAAAAAAGTACACAGGAGAAATACACTTCAAAAGGTTGTAGACTCTCCCCTGCTCCAAACAAAAGAAGTGGCATAATTATCTCCAAGACCAGCCCTGTAACCTAGAAAATAAACTCGCTTTGAAGCCAAGCTTAGGTTGCAATTAAACTAGAAACAGTCTTGGAGTTTCTAGATGGCACTGACATCGTCCCTGGGAGAAGGTTTTAGGGGTACAATAGGCAGGTTTAGGAAACTTTAGGAATGCGGGGCTCCATGGGGAGGAACCACAGGGCTGCAAAGCTGGGAGCTGCAGAAGGTCTACATCCACAGAATAAGGGAGCTGCCAGAGACATACATTCATAGAATAAGGGGGTTGGGAGCTGCAGAAAGTATATATCCACAGAATAAAGGGAGAGGAAGCCATTCATTTATAGAAGGAAGAGGAAGGCCACGGAATAGAAAAACAAGAGGAAGAAAAAGATGGGAACCCCATATGGGGGTTGAGCTGTGAAGCCGGTATAGTGACCAATCAGAGGGGATATCAGGACAAAAAGAACTGCATCTTTTATAAAACTTAGAAAAAGGGGACTCAGTGGGTTTCTCTCCCCTTCCCCACGTGGGAGTCTGTGCTTGTTTTCCAATAAATTCCCACCTTTTGTCCATGGCTTCCTTCTTCGAATCCACCTGGACAAGGACCTGGGAAACCACCTCTCTATCCTGCCCAGAGGGAAGGCCATGAGTTCCGGTCTAATTTCAGAGTTTCATCTCTTAGGCAATTATATAACCTCTCTGAGCCTCAGTTTTTTTACTTTTTTAAAAATAAGACTATGATATCTCAAAATACAGGTGTGAGACAAATGTAATTATACATTGGGAATGTCTGGCACATCACACATCTTCACAAAAATGAAATTTTGCAGCATTTAAAAAATTTCTATAAAGAGCTAGTTGTTTTTTTAGCATTCATATTAAAAAAAAGAGCCCATTTAAAACTGTAGCCAGCATCGTTTTTTTTGTTGTTGCATCAGATGGTTTGATGTGGCTTTAAATATTAAAAACAGCAACAAAAGGAAGTTTTGTTGATTATCATCAAGAGTTGGACACTAAGAAATCATGCTATGAAATACATTTTACTTTCCATTTATAATATTTTTTATCACTAAGCCATTTCCCTGCTTTTATTAATCTCTGCCATAGCCTTGTTGCAAGTTTAAAATGTGATTTCTGTAGAGTACATTTTTTTCCTTAAGAACTATAATGGATTCCCAAAATATCACACTGCCGAACATGAATTTGACATCTTACAAATCAAATCTTCAGAAACATTGAATTTTCTGGACTAGCTTTGTACCATCTGAAATTTATATTTTTTTAAGAATGCTACATTTTGATGCTGTGGCTTCACATGTAGATTTTTCAACTGCTTTCTCCCATTTTCTCTAAGAAAAGATATAAAATGAGTTTTATAAACTAGTCTGTTGCCTCAGAAGCATTTCATACCTGTGTCTTTACATACATAATTTATAATGTGGGATTTTCTTTCTAACAGGCTTTCGAAGCACCTGAAAAATTATCTCAACCTTTTTGACATTCGTTGTCTTCTGCAAATAGGAAATGGAATATGATTTCAGGCATTTCTCAGTTGGCAAGTAAACATGGTACGACTATTGGTTTTGGAAAGATAAGTTAAACGAGCCCCAGGAGAACTAGAAATGTAGTTTAGTTTCTTCCACCAACCATCTGTTGTATTTATTTCCAGGGGGGGGAAAGTGAGGGAGGGAGCATATTTTGGCTATTAAAACACCACTGGCCACCTAGTAGAATGTCACTATAAAAGTCTCAGCTTCCCTCCTCCATATTGACTATCCTCATGAGTATGGTGAGAGATATGTGACAAAATAAAATTACCCCAAAAAGGAAAGAAAAGCCATGTAGTCAGCACTTTTTTTGCAGACTGTGTTTCCTGAAAGGGGAGGAAAAGGGAAATTGGTGCTTAGGCCATTTTTTAGGGAGTGCTCTTGGGATAAACATACTTGGAAAGGAGGGAGGATCAAGCAGAGGGAAGCGTGATCTGCGGTGCAGTTACCACCGCAGTGAGAGGCCTCTGAGGGGCAGTGATTCAACAAGCTGTCCCCACATGGGACGAGAGTGCCAGGCCTTTCTGCCCCTTGGTTCCTGGGGGGGGGGAGGGGGGGCGTGCGGCTGCCCTGGTTTGGGTGTGACCTTGGGAGAGGAAGCCATCAGCAGTTGAAGGTGAGGACAGCAGAGGGTGGACTCTCAGAAGCTAGGTCAAGAAGTCCCCTTTTCCTGAAGAGGATCTGGGAAGTGCATGACAGATCCCTCCAGAATGCTAGAAAGAAGGGTATTATTTCATGTTGAGAAATACAGACTCAGGAGAGATGATCAACAAGGCTTTCAATTCAAGTCAACACAATTTAAATCACCGTGCCCTGTGCATTATGCTGAGGACTCAGGTTATTCCACAGTAATTAAATCTTGTCCCTGTCCTTAGGTAACCAACAGCTTAGGGGGAGGGGGAGGTTGACAGTAATAAATGGCTGCACTACAAAATGAGTTTGCTAAGTTGCATAAAAGAGCTAAAGTGACCTCAGAACATTCCAGAAAGGAAGTGGTTAGAAAGAATAGGAACCAGCAAGGAAGGCTTTGGGATGTGGCAAACGTTTGAGATAGACCTTAGAGAGGGAAATGCATGGGAACAAAGGCAGAGGGGAGAAAGCTGTGGTACCAAGGGGCTCTCCAGAACTGCTCATTGGTGAGAACCTAAGAAATCCTTTAAAAGGTGGACAGTACTTGCTTTTACTGTAGAACTAAGGTCATGGCCATTGACGCGAATGAAACGTTTTCTGCTCTTAAAAGTCTCTCACTAGTAAAATAAAATAAGCACCTGCCCCCCAGCCACACACACCTTGAATCACACATCAGAGTCCACCTCTTCTGCATCTTTCATGAAGGATAAAACACTCTCCCAGGTCTTCCAAACAGCAGAAGCTTCTGTGGGGTTTAGATTGGTTAGACTGTGAGTAAACAAACATACACTGTGTACAGAAACATATCCCCGAGTCAGGCACCGCACCTGCATCAGAACCACAAGAAGAAAAGGATCTATTTCCCCCGCTGAGAGCCTGTGTTTCTCCCATCCCCAGCGGAGCCTCAGGCCACAGACAGAGGGCAGGTTCCTCAGTGGAGCCAATTCACCATTGCCCCTGGCTCTTCTCTCATCTCTGGCCTCTGGCCTCTATTGTGCAAGCTGATTACACCTTAGCATCACACACACACACACACACACACACACACACACACACACACACCTGCAGGACAATTGTTCTCAGGTTGTAGCTTTCATGGGAGGGCACTTGTACTCCCTGACACTCTATTGTTAGGTTTACCATGCTGTTCTCCAACTATTTCTTTTAAATTATGTTGTCTTCCTGAACAAACAATAAGTTTCTTTATAGCCAAAAGGCCTCCTTGAATTTCAATTTCGCATAGCATTGTCTCAGTGCCATGCCTTAGCAGGTTTGGAAGGAAAAAATCTGATGGTTTTGGTTGGCTGGGCACCTACAGCAAATAGAACATTACCAGACATTGCCGCAGGCACCCACCTGGAGGGCGAGCTGTGGCAGCTGGCATGTCAGAGGATTTCTGTAGGCATGGATGTATGTTCTAAAGAGGAGTTCCCTGAGGTTGTGCGAAGGGTGGCAAAGTAACTTTTCCCAGCCTCCCCACAAAACCTTTAGTAAACGCTGAAGTATTTACTCGTTAACTGTGGGGTTTGATTTACTTCTGAGGGGAGACTGGAAATAACCAAGCTCACCATTTCTCTGGAAATCCTCCGGTGGTGTTCTTAAAATATCATTTTTCTGATTCAGTGGATCCGTGGGTAAGAGGTGACTGTAGAGTTGGTCCACAATCATGTTGAATGTGCTTTTGCTTCTGAATCCGGAACGAAACATCCCAGGGTCTGCGACTCTCTTTCCTCCTAAAGATTCTGTCTCTACACTGACCCGTGGAAGTGTATGGAAGGTGTCCTGGCTTCTCTTCCATATGTCTAGGTAATGCCGATGTTAGCGATCACCTTACCTAGCACTGTCAATGAGACTTACCCTAACTTTTGCTTGTATTGCTCAAATACATTAAAAATAAGAAAATTTGCTCTATTTTTAAAATTGTCCACTTATTACTTACCTAAATTCATCTGTAATATGACAAAAAATGTATAATGTTCAAAATGTGGGGACCAGGTGATGGAATATGAGAGAAAGGTGCCTCCCTTTGCTGACAGATAGAATGAGGCTCTCAGATGCCCCCAGGACACTAAATGCCTGGATGTTGATGGAAGGGCTAATCTTTAAACCTGGGGAGTGAGTCAGCAGCCTATTTCACTTTCCCTACGTCCATTGTACATTATCTCCGCCTGAGATTTTAATCTGGATCTATAGCAAAGAAATCAAATAACTATTCCCTGTTTTTGGTAACTTTGAATCTAGCAGCGGCTTTGTTTGTTACTCCTTGGTCTGTTTTCTCACCGACAAAAGAATGGTGTAGCTCAAATAAAAAAAAATTTAAAAAGCATTCTGGGAAGAAAATGGCCAGGTCATTAAACAGTTATAAAACCTTGGAATTCCTTGCTTATTTCAAAATGTTTTACAAAACCAAGTTTTTTTGAGCTGCACAGATGAAAGTAGCGTTTCTATCAATACGAAGTACATTTCCATTCATTGTTTTCTGCTCCCTTTTGTTTGCCCAAAGGTGAAAGCCAAACTTAATGAAAAACTATGCCCTTTCATTTGAAAATTCAAATATGTAAATGTTAGCACCTAAAAATAAAATGCCATTAAAAGCACTCCAGAACATTTTAAAGTCTGCATTTCCAGGTGGTGAGAGGAGTTGTCTACCATGCCTTGCCTGGAAAAATGGTAACTTCCCTCAACATTCTCATGCAGAATCCGGAAGAGGCCCAGAACTCAGGACGACCTCCACCATTTACCTGTATTTTCTGATTTCTTAAAGTCAGAAAGTAATACTCTTTCTTCAACCTTAAAGAATTATACTCTGTCTTTTAGAGACAATTTTAATTTGCTATACAAGATGTATATCCCAACCTAACACTAGTGGTGTCTAATGCTTAAATAATTCCATCTTCAGAATTATTCTTAATGAAATGAGCACATGCTTATACATTTTTTCACAGACCTGTTAATTTTTTCACAGACCCATTAATTTCCAAAATATGGAAATTAATAGAATTCCAATTGCTCAGAGCACTCATAACTCATGTTTCTTCCTTGGGGCAGCCTGTGTATCTTGGCATGCGCTCACAAATAATTAGAGCATTTAATAGTAAAGTACTATTTACTTTAAATCCTTATAAAAATTCTTCAAGAAGTTATGATTATCTCCAACTTACAGGTAAAGAAAAACTGAGCTTAATTAATTGGCTCAAGGTCACACAGTGATTAAGGGCCAGAGCTCTGACTTATGTCCAGGGCTATTTGATTCCAAGGATCTTTGCCTCTTGATATCTTGCTTGCACTCAGTCCTGGGGTAGACCAAGGCAATCGCTAAATGATGTTCACACTTAGTTTATGAATAAGGAATTTCATTTGTGTTCCTAAAAATGCCTCCAAACTAGTATGATCTTGATCACCTGTTTAAACCCTGTTTTTCCTGAGTACAGATACTGGGAAAGGAGTACCGAAAGAGGCAGGGAGCCTGGCTGTTGGTTTCACGTGACTGTGGCTGACCCCAGCTCCTCCGGTTGTCAGCGGGAGAGTCAGGTTGGTTCAATACTTAGTGAGCAGGTACTTCTTAATTAACTACACCACTGTTAGACCTGCAGACCCAGAAACAAATAAGGCTTACTCCATGACCTAAATAGGACTGAGCCTCTAGTCCTATATAATAAAAGGGTAATATGCAAATAGACTGAATGGCAGAACAACTGGCAGGGGAGCAGTTAGGGGTGATCAGGCAGGCAGGCAGAGTGGTTTGGGGCCATCAGGAGTAACAGTTTAATCCCTTCTGCTTTCATAGTCTTCCCACTCCAACCAAAGGAAGTTGGGAGCCCCAAGCTACACATCCTGCTGCTGTAATCTGAGGACTATAGGCTGGATGCTCCAGGCCTACCCTTTCACTAATGTGTGGTGGTATGACCATGGTCCCCAGGTGAGGTGGCCATGGGGCAAGTGCTCCTTCTCATGTTGCACAAATATCTCCCACCTTTTTTATATATTGACTAGAATATAGTTCTCTTCTGAGAGTCAGGGCTGCCCTTCACTGTAGGAAGCAGAGGCCTTGCTCCTTGTGCTGATGTGTCTCAGATACCTAAGTGACTGTAGTTCCCACTTCATAGCTTGAAGGGCATCCATTTTTATCAATTTCATATTTGTAACTAGAAGTGCCACTGGGAGGTAAATTTTTTAATGTTTCTATTTCAGGCTATAAGAAAGCATTTATAAGACCTTTCCAAGTTTCCTTCCCTTATTTTTGGTAACTTTCTTTGCTGAGAGCAAACATAATTTTCACGTATTATCCCTTTTCAGCACTTTTGTTTTGGAGATGACTGTGCACAAAAAGTGGGAATCAGTATGAGAAGCTTTTTCTCGTATTCCAAGAAAAGTGAAATTTAAAACTATTCTAACCATTGGACACAAAACTCAAATGCAATGGCCTTTTCCTAGAAAAACTCCGAGATCCATTTATTGGATCTTTTTAATACCTATTCCACGTGAGCAAACTGACATCCTGGATGCGTGGCATGTTATCAAATGCAATCTTCTCCTGTCCCTGCTGGGATCACCAACTCCATGAGGAACAGGATAAGACATTAGCTAACTTGCCTCTCACCAGCCAGCTGTAAACTGGAATTGGAATTGGACCCTGAGCTCTGATGTCAGAATGACTTCTCATGGCAAAATGATCCATTTTCTCTCTCAATGGCTCACACCAATGCTTCTCACTATTGCCCACATGTTTTTTGAAGCATTTGGAACTCAAGGGATCATGTGACTATATTTAAGTCAGTGATTCAAATTGATTATGGTGTGCTCCCTGAAATAAATTTGAAAAAATATGTACATTGCATATTTTAGATTGGAATTTAAAATTCCTCATCATAAATTAACTATGAAGATGAAATTTCTTGAGTATTATAAATATTGATGATTTTTAATGAAAATTTTACATTATCACTTAAATGCATGCACGCATTGGATTTAATTAACATGGCAATTTGATACCCAACAGCATCGAATTTAAAACATACATAAATGAGTTATTCAACACTTGAAAATATTATATTGTTACCTTTTCTCTTTTAAGTTATATTGCAATTCTATTTATCACACAGAAATGATATTCTCATCCAATATATTTCTGTGCTGGAAAGTCTTTTATTGGTCATCCTGTCATTCTTTTCTGTTATAAATTACACATATAAGTTAATTGTCTTATTCCCTGTGACCATAAGTCACCAAGGATTAGATTTATTCTATGTTGACTTATCATTACCACTATTTTATTACTGTTGGTAGTAGTGGTGGTGATAGTAGTTATAAATACTAGTAGTAGCTATTGCTTTAAAAAACGTTTACCTATTAATAGATAAAAATTATTTATTGGTACACAAAGACAGGCTTCAGTATCAATTCTAGTACACACACACACACACACACACACACACACACACACTGGTCCCAGGATATCCTGTTCACATCCTATATAATAAAGGGGTAATATGCAAATAGACCAAACAGCAGAATATCTGAATGACCAATCAAGGCGTAATATATTAATGATATGCTAAGGCTGCCCAACTGCTCACTGTGATGAGCACTGACCACCAGGGGGCAGATGTTCCAACCATTAGGTTCGCTTGCTGCCAGGGTCCGGCTGATTGGGACTGAGCAAGATGGGCTGGGCATGCCCTGGAGCCCTCCCGAGATCCCTCCCTGGCCCAATTGCGCACTGATTGGGTCACTCAGCCTGGACTGCACCCTCTCAAAACCCGGCATCCCTCAGGGGATGTTGCCGAGCCAGTTTCAGCCCAATCCTGCAGGCCACTCCCCTTGAGAGGCCACCAGATGCAGGGATCAGAGCTGGGGAGTGCTGCTATGGTAGCATGAGCCTCTCCCAATCAGGACTGATTGGGCACAAGCCTGTGGCAGACACAGTGAGGCTAGTATGAGCAGAATGGCAGGTAGGGGCTGCAGGAGGTGGTGGACTGTGGGTTTCGGCCCAATCCCTGTAGGCTACCCAGAGGGAACCCACTTGTGCATAAATCTGTGCACCAGGCCTCCAGTATATAAATGGACAAATGCATGAAATTATTATAGAAATATCACACTTTAAAAAAAATATTTTATTGATTTTAGAGGAGTGAGGAAAGGATTTATTTGTTGTTCCAGTTGTTTATCCATTCCTTGGTTGATTCTTGTATGTTCCCTCACTGGGGCTCAAACCCACAACTTTGGTGTATTGAGATGATGCTCTAACCAACTGAGCTACCTGGCCAAGCACACATATTTGGATTTCTTCTGGCCTATATGCCAATTAAATCCTAGTGTGATCAACTATTTTAATGATTCTACCAGCTGGCGGGTCATTTCTCCTTATTTATTTTTCTATTAAAGTAAATATATGGAAACCACTTCACACAAAAAGGATTTGTTACCAATCATTGGCAATCACTCCACTTCCTTGGCCTCTTAGAACTATAATAAAAAGGCTCTAGAAAGTCTATGGAATAGCCCATCTCCATGCCGACCTCTCTTTGACTTATAGACTCTTGTTTAAACCAAATTTTAAAAAAAGAAATAGCTGGGAAATAATTATATTAATTCCAATACACATTTGGCAATGTTCAAATATGTTTATTTGCTTTAAAGGTATTTTCATTGAAACTTGGTGCTCCATAGTTTACTAATTTTCCAAGTTCCATCATTCAACCTAAACAGAAAATCTGATTGGTCAAGCAAGTTAGATGGCTCCTACTCCTTTCTCTCAGAAAGCCTCATTCATTTTAATTAAAATAAATGTGTAAATGTGCCTTCTTCTGAATTATTTGCAAGTTTGAATTCTAAAATAGACAGAGGTAATTGGATAGAGAAAGATGGCTGGAGCGTGGTGTTCAGCTACATGTAAAAGCCTCTGATACCTTCAGTGCTGCCCTTTAGTAATGGCCCCTGTTACTACCGTGTTTCCCAGAAAATAAGACATCCTCTGAAAATAAGACCTACTTCATGGAAACATAATACATCCCCTGAAAATAAGACCTAGTGCATCTTTGGGAGCAGAAATTAATATAAGACACTGTCTTATTTTCAGGGAAACAGGGTAGCATTGCCTGTGAAGTAATACACCAAAGTCTTGACCTCACCTCTGGTTGGTTTGTTGGGCTAGTCATCACAACTCCAAATGTGTGAAGCTAGTGCCCCATGCAATGAATAAATGGGCAGGTTCTGATAAAAGTAGGGGCATTTAAAAGGGCTTAGCACTTAAAATGATGCTGTGGCCAAGGCAAACCACTAAAAATAATGTGCTAATAGAGGATGGAAGAGCATTTGGACGATAAGAATGAAATAGGACTGAGATAGAGAGGATCCTGGGAGTTGTATGTTACCCATTTAGGAGTCCATAAGCAGATGACTCAAGACCAAGGTTAGTGAGTGATCCTGCTTATGACTCTGGTTACTATAGGGACAATTCCAGATTGCTCTCTTAGACTCGGAATCCATTTCTTGGTCTTGCTATCAAGTAACTGAGCACACAGGAGCCTTCCTAACACTGAGCATAGTGCCACAGAGTACTCAGGATGAGCTCAACAAGAAACCAGGATGTTGGCTCAAATATATAATTCTTCACGATTTGCTTCTGTGCTCTTTTTTGTGTTGTAGACTTTTGTGGACCTGTGCTGATGGGAAATTCAGGATGTATTTGTTCCAGACAGTTGCTTATTTGTTTACTGTAATTTAGAAACAGAAGGAGTTACCATTTATTAGGAGGAAAGAAATTAAGTGTCAGAAGTTGGTTGTTTTCTCCATATGCAATCATGCTTTCTCTTTGACATCTTTGCTCAAGAAATATAACCTGCAATGATGATTTGAGCACAATATCATTCATACCAATTTCCAATCTCACAACTGACTTTAAGAAAATATCTTCAATTATTTCTGGAAAACGTTTAGCCCTGAGAGAAGATGATGATAATCTATTGTCCTTTCAGCAGGTAGTAGCGTTTGAATGGCCTCTATCACCAGCAGATATGGCAGGTTTAAATCAGCAAGGTAAGCCTGCCTCATTCGATGAACTGCCAAATATAAAATCCAACATAGAGAAGCACCATGGCCATCACAAAAAAAGATGTTTATTCCAGGCCATATACCCATAATAAATAAACTGACAAAAAGTCTATTCACTTTATAGCAGCAAGCATTCACACATAATTGAACCTCCCCCCTCCCAAGATCTACCTGGGAAGATTTTTTTTCAACAGATTCTTTTGGTACAGATTCCAGGGCTTCATTTTATTTATTTTTTATTTTTTTAAATATATTTTATTGATTTTTTTACAGAGAGGAAGGGAGAGGGATAGAGAGTTAGAAACATCGATGAGAGAGACATCAATCAGCTGCCTCCTGCACACCCCTTAACTGCCCTTGATCGGAATCAAACCTGAGACCTTTCAGTCTGCAGGTCGACGCTCTATCCACTGAGCCAAACAGGTTTCAGCCCCAGGGCTTCATTTTAGCAGATTTTTAAAATTCAAAAATAATAAATAGACATTCTTCAATGTCATAACCCAGTCCCTGAGTCTTTGGGTAATTTGAGCTAATCTAAAGAAACAAAACAAACAAACAAAGAAGAAACAGACACATAGATGTAGAGAGCAAACTGATGGTTGCCAGATGGGAGGGGGGTAGGATGCAAAAGCTGGAGAGATTAAGAAGTAAAAATTGGTAGTTACAAAATAGTCATGGGGCTGTAACGTACAGCATAGAGAATATGTCAGTATATTAAAATAGCTGTGCATGGTGCCAGTTGGGCACTAGACTTACCAGGAGGATCACTTTGTAAGTTCCATAAATGACTAACCACTGTGCCGTATCCCTGAAACTAATATATGGTTGAATGTCAACTATAATTGAAAAATAAAAATGAAAGAAGTTGAGCTAAGTTTTAAACAATTAGAATAATTTTGATATAGAAATGGGAGGCCAGGATATTCTGAGTTGGGAGGATGACAAGACCAAAACCACAGGAGTGGGTGAATGTGGCACGTAGGGAGAGAGCAGTGCACTGCCCGTTACACAGAGGGAAGGTCCAGTCAAAAGTAATGTTGATGTTGGAGCCTTGTTGAGGAAAATCCTGCTAAGTTTTGAGGAAGGTATTGCTAAATATGGGAGAATAAAGCTTTTGGGTTAAACTACTATAATCTATTACATAGCATTTTGAGCAGTAAGAGGCTCAGAGAATTCGGTCTGACATCCTGTGATGACTATTATAGGGGGAGAGCTCCTCTAAGAGACCTAAAGCTTAGAGTGAAACTAGAAGACAACGGAGTAGGGCCATGGCCATGGGGAAGGAAGGTAGGAATTTTCCACCGATAATACATTCTAATTTCCTATGAACAAATTTCAGGACATTAATTTATACTTAAAAAGTTTTGTGCTTTGAATAAAATCCTAGTCATTCCTTAGAAATCCTAAGATTCTAGCCTATTTTTTGATCATTTTTTTAGCTGCCTGATGTTTGTTCGTCTATATAGTGCAAGTATTTGGGGAATTTCCCCCCACACTCTAAAACTAATAATGTCCTCCTTCCACTGGACTCTCATTCTTCCAAAGAACAATATTGGGAAAGGAGGGTTTCTTTAAAATGAGGTTAAGACATTGACTTCTGTGAGCTGGGTTCCTCCAACGTTTCTCAAAGGCCAGTGGTAAATGTTGTTTCCATTAGCAGAAAGAGTTCTCAGAACATCCAGTGAGTTTATAAAAACCAGCTAATCTGCTCAGAAGGCTCTATCAGACACTGCTAAACATGACTGTCTCTTATCAGTGTGCTTCTTAGCAAACAGCGAGCTCGGGCATAGAGATAAAATGTCAAAAACCGGAGCATGTGATAGAGCATGTGAAGTTTGGAGAGAATGAGAGAGAGATTCTAGAGTTTCTCCTGAAAGTGTGACATATTCTTCTCTCATGTATTTCCTTTTTGGGAAAAATAATTCCCTAACCTCTATATCATTTCAGATTCTAAGCTACTAGAGGTCAGGGCCTGCATATTTAAGGAAATGAAGAAGGTAAATGTGTGTAGTGGTGTTTATTTTCCATTACCACGGCATACTGTGTAAAAACATGAGCTTTTTATTTTGCGATGGCATTTAGGTATTCATTTATCCTCTTTCATAGGACAAATATGTTTTTTTCAAGGTCATGACTTACACAATATATAAAGATGATGTTATAGGAAGAAAGAATAGGAAGAAATGCTGAAGCTTTTCTGTGGATGTTGCTAAACAGAATTCCCAACCAAACATTTATTTCCTTATTTAGTGGACTATGAACTCTACAGAAGCTATGGAAAGCAATTTCAGAACACAACAGGAAACCTAAATAAATTAGATTTTTATTACAGATAGTAGGAGCTCTCTCCGCTGGGGTGCAGATGGTGACTGACAGGCTGGGCTTATTAAGTCTGTCATAGTTTTTTAGTGCGACATAAAGTCCGGGTTCAGACGCTGTTTCCTCTGGCAGCAAAGCTCATTCCCAGACATCCCTAATTTTCTCTCAAATTAAGAAAAAAAAAAGAAAGTTTTGCTTCTGAACTGTTCCTACTCCTTTAAAGCGCTTCATTCAGGGCTGTGTACCAAGACAGAAAGAACTAAATGAGGTTCAAGTGATGCTTCAGAGTGCTCGAGAGAAATTGTGTTTATTCTCTTTCCAGAAGCCACTCTAAGGAGATTAAACTCATATCCAGAGAATTCTAATATTTAGGCATTTTAAAAAGTACCAAAGACTTAATGTTGCTCTAAAAAGCTTATGCAAACCAGATAATGGCAAGTGACAGTCACTCCACCTAAAGCAAGTGGTTAATAATTCTGCAACTGCCAATGCATCATAGGTCATCTTCTCTAGAATCCATCCAGAGAAAGACTAATTTTGAAATTCTGCTAAGAACCCTCTAAATCTGCATCAGACACTGTCAAGCAGCTTCACCTTATTTCTTATCCTACTTAATCCCCCCAAAGCTAAAGGAAAGATGGTCATTTTTACATAACTCCACAATGATCGCTTCCTGAAAAACCAATTGCCCTCATTTAAGAGTGTATCAAAGGATAATGATGAAATTGTTCTCAGTTAAATGAATGTGGATACAGTAATGCTCCAATATGCACAAACTAATTTGGGAAGATGACAGTGTTTCTTGACAATCAACAGTTTTAAAGGCAATAATTTGTCAGCTCATGGTACCTCTCAATGTGCACAGCTCAATGCTAATTGCCTTTTGTCCTAATGGATCTCTTTAATCTAATAAAATGACAGCTATTACATTTAGAAGTGTGGTAACCTTTTCTCTATATATTGACAGGTGCCCTTACCTCTACATTTTTTATAAATGGCTCTTCCACTGCCTACCAGCCTTCCACACACTTTAAATGGAACTCAATTGCCCAGCAAATACACAACTGCTAACTTCCTTTAGAGTTGATGTTTTAACCGGTGAAATTCTGCAGATGTTACTTTTTAAAAGTATACCACTCAAGATGGGCAGCTTTCAACACATTTTTGAAGGTTTCAACTATAAGAATACTCCTGTGGAGACAAGAAAGAAAATGTTTTGGCCGGGATGGTGGGGTGGAGGTGGGGGTAGGATTGGGACTTGGCAAACAAACAAACAAACAAACAATAAATAAAAAAATGAAATTCCCTAAGCAATAGACAAACCTCTCAAAAAAATGTGGGTCTCATACACTTGACTTTGTACCTAACTTGTGAAGGACTATGAAGAATTGTCAGCGGAACATCAATTTGGTAACAGGTGGAATGATTTCAGCCTTAGGAGTTTCAGGGCAGGCAATAAATATTGGGAGAGCACTTGAGCCAATATTGTGACTCGAATGTAGGAAAAGTATTGAGCATAAGCCACAAAGGAAAAGACCCCTCTTTTGAGTTCTTCATGCAAATAAGTAATGTACTGTTTTGCAGCCCTTCCACAATCCTGTTTATTTCTACTGGTGTGTGTGTGTGTGTGTGTGTGTGTGTGTGTGATGTGTCCACTACACTCTCAGATGGAAGGATTAAATGAAGTCGATTTAATAGTGCAAGAAGACATGGAGGAAATTGCCCTTGCAGTTTCAAGGGCTTGGTGGCCAGTGAGATGCCTCAGGAAGTTTACAGTGGTGATTCTGGACATGGGGTATCAGCCAGCTAATTGTTAAGACCCTGACCCTAGGTATGTGACATGGGAAAGAGTCTTAGGGAAGTGGTCCTTTAGGGAAGTGGTCATGTTGGGGAGGGAGCATTGAGGCACACGTGGTGAAATAATGAGAAAGGAACCTGAGAGGCTGCTTAGTGGAGCCACACTACCTCAACACCATATGGTCCTGTTCTGATGTTCATGGTTACTAAGTGGGATCTTCCTTTGCTTTAACTTGTATGTTTCCAAGAGGAAAAACATCTGTGTTTTTTTATAATGGGGAAGAGATATCACCTCTAAATTATCAAATAAGATTTTCATAAAGTTCTCAAAATTCAATGACAGAACAAGATGTTATGTTCAAACTCAACATTGTCTTGATTACAGGCAAAATATAATCACTCCCATGGGATATCTATGTGTTAGTAATTTGGTGGGTTTATTCTAGAATGGAAAATTAGACAATAGTAAAGATTCCATAAGTGATATTTGGAGGCTGTTTTGGAGGGAACTGTGATGGCAGGGTGATGCCATAGGATAAGATGATAGGGTCTCAAGCAGAGCCGAATAGAGAGGTGAGAGTTCTGCTAGGGGGGTTAATCTGGAAATAGGGATGTCTACATGTGGTCCCTGATGGAGCAGATCAGAGAGATGCAGACATCCTGGGGAAATAGGAATAGGTGAAGACTTTAATACTTAGAAGACCCCAAAAGAAAGCCAACACTTTGTATGATATCTCAGTCTAGATAATGTCTAAAGTTCAGCAGGGCTTGGAATAGCGACATAGCCTCAGTGTGATCAGAGAAACAATAAATTACCTAAAAACAGGGATTGTGGCGAGCCAGCACGGCCATGGCATACTCAGCCCCAGGGTGCCTTATGTGCCAGACCAGCTAAGCCAGGTTCAGTGAGCCTGAGAGGGGGCGGTGAAGGATTAAGAAAAGACAGACAAGAGAATGAAAGCTGAGTCTGGGTGGGACGCTGGTTCTCTGATGGAGAGACAGTGCCACAGACTACAGGCCGCGTCTTTATTTTATAGCCTATGCCCCAAGGCAAAGTGAGGGTGTGGTCAAAATGTTTACATTCTCGTGGGTTTCAATCCGACTCAATTACATGCACCTGATCAAGCTTTGTTTACTTGCATCCTCTATCACTTAGGCACGAGTGGCCACGTGTTCAGACCCCAGGTTCAAGCTCACAACTACAGCTGTTGGCTATCACTGTGCGGGGAGGGCTCTGCCCTCCAAAACTGGGACTTGCACGTGGCCATGAGAGGACTGTGCCCTCTCATTGGTCCAAGGCTTGAACCTGTCCAAACTCTGTAGCCGCTCTCCACAAGGGAGAAGCTAGCTCTCTTTTCTATAATCTGTCCAAAGAGTTCATGAGGTGGTTAACTCTATCACACTCTCCTTTATAATCCTGCATCTTATCCAGTCCCCTGTTAAAGTCAGCTTCAGCATGACGCATAAGGGGCGAGGAGGGAGCTGGTGATGGACTTCTGAACCATCCCTATTGAGGAAGGAGACAGAGCAAGTAGAGTGAGCTTCACATAAGTTGGGAATGAGCCCTAGGATATGAACAAAAGGTGCTCAACTGGGCAAAGGCTGTTGAGTGATCAGTTTTGCTACGAATCATAATGAAACTGTTTGGGTTAGGTATTTAAAACATCACTGGGGAGAGCAACAGGTGGCAGGTCAGATCATCTCAAGATCTATGTTGAAGTTGAGAAGAGGGACTTGAGGGTGAGGTTTGCAGGGGTTGACCATGTGGGCAGACTTTGGTGAAGCAGCCTAAGAGAAGATAAAAAGACTGGTGATCCCCAGGGGTGACAGCTACAATTCGTTCCCGGGGAAGTCTTCTTTGCGCAAATGAGCACATTAGTTCCCACAGGTTATAAAAGAATAAACTCAAAGTGCCACTTTATAGACATAAGGAAAATAGAACCAATCTATGCATAATACACTGAAATACTATTTTACATAACCATTTTATAATAAAAATATTGGTCTGCATAAACAAACTGTGACACATTTATACAGTGGAATATTATTCAGTGATAAAAACAAATGAGCCATCAAGCCACAAATAGACACAACAATTTAGGGAATCTTTAATGCATATGGCTAAGTGGTGGGGGGGGGAGGGGGAGAGGAAGATGAGTGAGGGGAGAAGCCAATCTGAAAAGGCTATATATTGAATGATTCAAACTACATGATATTAAAAATTTTAAAAAAGCAACAATGAGATCAGAGGTTGCCAGGGGTTTATGGTAGGGGTCGGGATGAGAAGAGGGATGCATAGGTAGAACCCAGGACATTCTAGGATAAACTATTTTGTATGATACTGCAGTGGTGGCTGCATACAGTTGTCAACATCCAAAGAATATACAACACAGAGAATGACCCCCTAATGTGATCTGTAGATTTTGCTTAATAATACATTGTGACGAAACTGGTTTGGCTCAGTGGTATAGCATCGGTCTGCGGACTGAAAGGTCCCGGGTTCGATTCTGGTCAAGGGCATGTACATTGGTTGCGGGCACATCCCCAGTAGGAGGTGTGCAAGAGGCAGCTGGTCGATGTTTCTCTCTCACTGACGTTTCTAACTCTCTATCTCTCTCCCTTCCTCTCTGTAAAATATCAATAAAATATATTTAAAAAAATAATAACACATTGCTATTGGTTCATCAATTGTAACAAATGTATACACCATTGCAAGAGTTAATACTAGGAAAATTGTATGGGGGATGGGATTTATGAGAACTCTAAACTTTCTGTGCAAATTTATCTTAAGTCAAAAGTGCTCTAAAATATGAAGTCTATTAAAATATGTTTTCAAACTATTTCAAATAAGTTAACAATGACAGTAAAGATTGAGTAGCATTTAAGCCAAATTTTAAAATTGAGATTTTATGTATGCCAAATTCTTAATAAAGGGAAAATGAAAAATAGCATTTTTTATTTCTTTGCAGTTTTAATATCACAGAGTTTAATAAAAACTTTATTGTGGTGAAACTCTTTGTTGTTGTTTTTTGAGTTTGTCACATATGTTTGCCTGTTTGTTATTAAGGTTTTGATTATCATTTTCTGAAAGAGAAACCATAGAACAAAGTGAGAGTCTTGCCTGCCTCTGAGAAAACATACTCATTCACATACTAAAGAGTTAACACTAGCTCTTTCACACTTGGCTTATGAGGAGAGATATTTCATGTTAATCCTCCAAAGCAAATGAGCTCTGCCAAACCGAGATGCCTTGAAAGCTGTGTACAGAACCTCCAAACCAAATGATCACTCTACATGCAAATTCAAAAGGGGCTACACGCTGGAACTGGTATTTCATCTAAGTCCAAGCCTCAATCAGAGCAGCTGCGGACTGTAAACAGAGGCATCTGTGGAGGCTGTGCGAACGGCCAACCTTGTCTCCGGTGAGGGGCAGAGCTGAAGTCAACGCCCTCCCCGCAAGGAGCCTGTTGTGTCTTCTGTCATTTTTCCACTCAGCCAGCACGAGGCAGGATCAATCACCCTGAGAAAATAACACAAAATGTGTATCATGTTCCAGGGGAGATGCATTTGTGCTAAAATGTAGGGGTGTCCATGAGGCCACATTCTATGAATGGTGAGAACAGGCCTCATGGCTGATTGAACATAAAACATTCAGGAGAACAGCAGCTTGTTAACCAACCTGGCTGGAGGAAAAGGTGAGGTTCTGTCATGTTCTCCCAGCTCTGCCAGCCTGGGGGACTCGCCCATTAGCTCCTGTGGACTTCCACACCCTTGCACTTGGGAAAGGCCACCCTCTCCCTCCCATAACAGAGCCAGCAGAGGCCCCTTCCCCCACAGCTGCTCTTCATTTAGCAGCTGCTGGCTGTGGTTTGTTGTTTTTTAATCTTCACCCAAAGATACGTTTATTGACTTTAGAGAGAGAGGAAGGGTGAGAGGGAGAAAGAGAGAGACATCCCATACATGCCCTGGCCAGGGATCCAACTAGCAACCGAGGTATGTGCCCTGACCTGGAATCAAACCCTCAACCCTTTGGTGTATGGGACCACGCTCCAACCAACAGAGCCACGGGCCAGGGCTGGCTGCTGCTTCTGAGGAGCCACTGTGAGGTCCCTGATTTATGAGGTGTGTTTGCATTTGGCTCTGGAGCTTGCTGTTGGCCAGGCTGAACCAGTTTCCTTTAGCTTGTTTTTCTGGCCCAGAAGGAAATAAAAAAAGATATAATTATATCCATTTAACACATTCCCTCTTTTTAAAATGCAAGCTCACCTTCAGTTGGATACCTCTCAGAGAAGCGGAGTAATATAAATATAAATAATATATGTTGCATAAATCACACGGTTTTTTTCACGAAAACACATGCAGTAGAGCTGCTTGTGCCATCAATATGTGGTTTGTGGCTGAAAAGTGGAGACCTCCCAGTTCTTGGATACCTCCGGTATCCTGTTCTAACCGGAGACAACCTTCCCACATGATTCCTATAAAGCACCCTCTGAATGGAACTTTCCTCTGAGGTTCCATGAAATGCCAGGTTTCTCCTTTTAAATCCTCAAACCTGAGCAGTCACTGATTCCGGGGAGGACTAGAGCTGAAGACAGACATGCCTTTGAGGAGGCCTTTTGTCAAGATCTGAAGGCCCTTTGAATTCAGGAACTCTCATACCTTTTTCACGTTACGAAAATGAACTTGTCAGGTGTAGAGGCATCCCACAAAAACACGAAGACAGGATTGGCGTGTTGAATGAATCAGTGTGTGACTCAGCGGTCAGCTGTGGCTATCTGTCAGCTCCAAATAGCAGGATTCTAATTTTGCAACACCTGGGGATGGAATTTCAAAATTCTCTTCTAATTACAGAGTGCACGGAGTTCTCTGGATAGAATCCCCTTTGGTGTGGCGCAGTTATGACATCTGTGGTTCAGGTTAAAACGGGGCCATTGTACCCTCTAGGCAGAGCAAGTACTGTGTAGTTCACTGAGGCGGATAAAGGCTGATGCACTGACTATAAACGGCAGCAACTGCCAGATGACTATGTAAATACATCACAATGCATACTAGCCTTGATCAAAGCCATCGTTGAGTCACCAGAGAAGTGGTTTGAAAAATCCACCCCAAAGTTTCCCAGCCTAATCACAAAATAAATAGAGATTTTGTTTTTCCTGGTGGAGATGATGGGGGAAAGTGAACGCTGTATTGTAGCAGGAAGACTACCCGCTTGGCCTGAGCGCTCCACAGCCTTGGCTGTGAGCTCCATAGCATGTAACTCAGAGGGTTATGGTAACCGCTCCCTGTTCTTGCTGTTACCACACTTGGAGCACCTCACGAGGAGTTATTGACCCAATATCTATTAAAAACAGTATCGTTAATTGAGGACAGGTATTTAGCAAGTGTATCTCATTTATCCCTGAGTACAAACACTATTTTGCAGCTGAAGACATAGGGACTCTAAGTGAAGTGACTTCCCCAGAGTGACAGAGCAGGCTGTAGTGCCTAGAGTTCCTTAAAGGGTTTGTTAAGATGCTGATTGCTGGGCCCCACTCCCAGACTTTTATTTGGGGAGAACTGGGGGTGGGACTAGAGATTGGAAACATTGGAAAGATTCTTTCCAAAAATGGGGACTTTTTTAAAACGCCGAGGGACGCGAGAAAAATGGTTAGAAATCAGGAATGTCCCACCAACACCTGGACTATCGGTCACCTTAGACTAGAGAGTTTGCAGTGTAAACAAAGTAAGTATGACTCTGGTCCAGGATCACAGTGTGGGAGCCTCTGGCCTGGAAAGCGTGTGGTAGACTATCATTGAGTGCATGGCCCGGAAGCCATGCTCTTTGCAGGGCACTCTGCTCAGCCTCCGTGTGCAATCCAGCCATTGCCTTGACATTTCTGAACTTGGATTCTCTCATTTGCACAATATAAGCAACGATTTTGAAAAGGTTGTGTTGAGGATTTTATTAAACAAGCTCATATAGATGAGAGTGACCCTTCAGAAATGCATTGTCAGACCCAAGCCATGTGGAGCTCCCAGTAGACAATCACTGGTGATGGATTGAAACAGATTTGGCTGGTTTGGATAGAGCGATTTTAATAGTCCCCGTGGACCTTAGCTTGAATACGGTAGTTTTCACTTTGGAACATCAAATACCTCGGTTGTTAATTTGTGTTTTTGTATTATAGGGCTTGGGAGAACAAAATGAGTTTTTTCACAATCACTAATACTTTATCCATCTTGAGTTACTGAATTAACCTAAATCACCTTTTAAATGTAGTAGAGTCACATGCTATTCTCTTTGAAAAATGATCAGATGGAATTTGATTTTCCACTGTGTTTCTTCTCACAAATCTCTGAAGTGAGTTGAATTGTGACATTAGCGTCTTCCTTCTTTTTCCAAGACCTATTAGCTAGAAGTGTGAACACACAATAGCCTGTTTATAAACATCATCTTATTCCTAAAAATATTGGAGAAGCAGTCAGAGGACAGATAGATTAATGAAAACATAGTAGAGTCCTCCCTTCAACAGGTAATGAACCGTTTATTATGTTTAGTTTACAAATGCCCACTCTTAATAGCTAGCGTATGTCAAATTACTTACATGTCAATGGTACACAATTATCATCAATTCATTTTACGTTTTCCATATTTATGATCTATGCCATTTCCTATGTCACATTTCATTTACGAGGAAGGACATAATTGAAAGGAGAGTGACCCATGGCTCTCCCTCTGCAGAGTTTAAGCAGCTCTCTACCAACACCATTTGCTCAAATTGTGGAAACTTCATTTCTGTAAACATTTCTCCCAATAGAATCATGGGGTATATGAAGCATACAGAAGAAGCTTTTAGGCTTGCCTTTCAGAGCCCATCATTTATAAAATAGGAAACATACCCTGGTGAAGAAGCAGGTTGACCCTGAATAGCGTATTTCTCGAGACTGCCCAAGGGGAAAGGAGGTTCCATTTCCCTCTTGAATAAATGGCCTTGGAAATAATGCTGATGAGCAAGACCATTTAACTGTTTTCTTTTTCCCTGAGAAGACTAACCCCACATTTCTGATGCCAGCTGCAAGGAAACCATTGGCTCAGACCAACAGGAATATAAGAACTTGTCCAAACATTGGATCTAAAGAGAGCCATTGAGAGATATATTCCTGGGACATTTGTTCCATGTTCTTCTCTTGTGTCCAATTTACAAAGTTAGCTGTCAGGTGACTGAGCAAGCAATGCTCTGTTGCAGGCTGTGATAACGTTTCTTTGAACTAGAACATGAGTAACTCCCGAACTACAAGTTGTTGGTTCTTTACTAATAATCTAAGAAGGAATAGAGCAAACGTGTGTGAAGCAATAGTAATGTCAAAAATTCACTGTAATATACACATATGCAAAGCGCTGTGTTTTTGAATCATGCAAAGCTGAGTAGCTCAGCTGACTTTGAAGATGTCTTAGAAGAGTCTTTCAGCATCTTGGAAATGAACCGTATCCCCCATTCTGAGTAGGAAAAACCAGGACACCTGGCAGCCTCGTACCTTCCCTGAAGTCCCAGAGGAGGTCAGTGCCTGAGCCATGAGTAAATCCTCTGCTTCCTAATTTAGGGAAATTTCTCACAAAACCTCTCCACGCTGATGAGTGAGGATAGGAGAACTTCAGCAGCAGAAGCATCCTGCAAGGAAACAAAGCAGGCCCGGAGTACCTCTGAGCCCGGGAGGGAAGAAGGGAGCTGAGCTTAGCTTTTCACTGTTGCTGATGCAGGAAAGAGCTGGAATGCAAACAGTGCCTTGCAGACTCTGTCCTGCTGAGTCAGGAAGTTCCTAGCTCAGCCACTTCCGATCGCCTCCCCTCAGGTTCTCTGCAAGTGGAAACAAGACTATCAATAGCACCACTGCCTCTCTTTCCACGTCCCCTCAGGAGTGCTTTGAGTATTGTCAAATATTCGGTCTGAAGAACGAAGGGTTGAACATTAACAAGTGTCCTATAGCATCATGGCCACCCATTTGTCCATGTTAGTAGCTTCCACGGCAGGAGGCTGCCAATCCCCCTGGAAGGGGGTTGTGGAATTTATTGGTACATCCACTTAGGGCATAAAATGTCAATGCACAAGCCCCACATGTGAAGCCGGTGTGGGGATCAGGTGCTGGAGTGGGACCAGGTGGTGGAGTAGAATCAGGTACTGGAGGGGGACCAGGTGCTGGAGTGGGAGCATTGGTGTCACACCTTGGAGAGCCAGCTATCAGGCTCCTGCCAGGGGGCTATGCACTGACAGGCCCATGTTTGATCTCCTTGGTCCTAATTCTGTGCACTCTCCTTTCTGTTGTGCTTTGCTGACCTCTACTTTTCTCTCCCTCCCACCCTTCCCTCCTCTCTTCCCAGTTTCCCTCTGCCCTGGGTCCACATCTCCCAGTGCTCCTTCCCCTCCCCCCTATTTCTGCTTAGCCCATCCTGCCTCTCCCTCATGAGCTCCTGCTTGGTGCTCCCAGAACCCCACTTACTAAATTGCCTGTAGTATTTAAAACAAGCATGAGCGCATAGGAGATGGACAAAAAAGTGCCTTGAATATAATATCTCGCCATATGTTACCAGTGGTCATCTCTGGGCTATTTGTTTTATCTTTTATGGTTTTCAACAATGTTCGATTTAAAAAAAATAGAAATAAAATGTCTTCAGTTATTATCCTGGAAAATTACAGAAAAAAAGCACATAACTCTTTTCTTGAAATTATTTTTACCAGAATTTTACGGTTTTTCAGAAAGAAATGTGACATTCTATTTGGAGGCCATCCTTTTCCAGGTCTCCGGCTTTCTTTGTCCAGGATAGCAGGTGCTAGGCTGGGCTTTGGGGACATCACTGCAGGGACCCTGACCTCACAGCACCCACCAACCAGCAAGAGCCAGCCACACTGGACTAATGGTGCCACCCGATGGCTGACATGGGCCAGACTCTGTGCCTCCTCTTTACTGTTCATGCCTTTCCTTCCATCCTGGTTTTATTTGACCTGTTTTTCCTTCATATTGTGTCAACACATTCTATCTTTATGATTTTTACATCCTCTTCTATCCAGCCTTGGTTCCAAACGCTACGTTCCTCATGCTCTCAATATCTTTACTCATTTCTTTCCATCAGAGTGATGCCAAAATTTCTGTTCAGGTTCCAGTTCGTTGTTTCTCAAAATTGAAGAATGGGCTCACGGACAAAGATGAGCGAAAGCAGCTTATTAGAGACAGTAAAGTAAGAAAGCTCTCTGCAGCTGAGAGGAGAGCAGGTTAGCGAGGAAGCTTCTTTGTCTCTGGGTTAATATGTGCCTGGCTAACTTCCCATTAGTAGGTTCAAATAATCCTGCCCTACAATATCCATATATTTTCGAACTTCAGGCTTCCCCGTCATTTTCCCCACCTTATGTGTCCAGTCTGTGATCAGAGCCCTTTGCTCTTGTGATTTTACACGGGACAGGGTGTGGCTGAGGTTTCTGCTCCCGCTGGGCAGGGTTCAGTCCTTTTGCCCTTTGTATCCCTTTCCCCGGAGTCTTATCCCTAATTGCCAAGTTGCTTCAAGCTCCTCAATAGCTTCTTTGAAATCTCTCAACTTTAGATCTATCCAATCATTTCCTCTATCCATTACTATCCCATGGACTTCTGAATGCCGCTGGAGGAACACCCATGACCTCAGCTAGGCTCTTGACTCAGTTCGGCATTCCTTGCATGAGCTTTCCTATGTCCCCACAAGCCATTCCTCTCAGCCATCATGCCCATTACAGTCATTCCTGCCTCACCTCTCTTAGAAGAAGACCTTGTCCCTATCTCACAGAGGGACTTGAAGCCTTCTGCCATTAACACTTTCTCTCAATCATCTGTCCTTACAAGGACAAAATCAGTCCTTTGACCCAGATGTGACCCTTTTATGGTTTCTAATATTTGATTCAGTGTCTTCTAGTATTTTATATTTTTCTGTGTCTTTCCTTGATTTTTCACCCCATGTTCCCACCCAATGATAAATATGGTCAAGTTTCTTTCATCATAAAGACTTTCTTCTCTCAACCCTGACATCTCCAATTGGCTAGTCTTCTATTTCTTACTATCATCTTCCTCTTAAATGTACTTGTTAGTATTTAAAATTTTTTCTTATAAAATATGTTATACATACTGATAGGCTAAGAGTAGGTACACACTGTGCTCACCTCCTCCCATGACCACATAAAAATTACAACTAAATTAGAGTACAACCATCATTGAGAACCACCTGAAGACCAACTGAACAGAATTCTCATAACTAAGGATATAAAGAAGAAGTCATGCTGATACTAAGCAGTCATACTCTCCAAACTAGACTAAAGGATTAAAAGACCATAGTACATCTGCAGCCATGGATGCAATTCTTCCCAGTCATATCTTCTGTCTAGCTGAGAGTCAACACAATCCTGAATTTTATGTGTAAATGTCCTCTTTAATAAAGAAAAATCATGTACTTAGACCTGGATTATGTTTAACTCTTCCTACCTCTGCACTATGATAGGCCAGAATTTTAGACCATCTGGACATACTAACGAAGGTTATATTTGTCCATTATGTCAATGACTTTCTGCTTATTGAACTGGAAAAATAGAAAGCAGCAAATTTGTTGGAGGCCTTGGTAAAACACATGGGAAAGATAAAACCTGTGATGATTTAGGGTCTACCACATCACAACATTTTAGAGATTTAGTATTCTGTGTTTACCAGAACATCCCCTCTCATCTAAAAGAAAACATAATTCATTTTACACTCAAACTTAAAAGAAGGACACACTCCTAAGAGGCTTCTTTGGTGTATGTACCATACTTGGAAATATTTCTCTGGACCATGCACCAGCTTTCCAGTGAAGAAGAGCCTTTTGCAATATGTTCCAGCTGCACTACAAGAGCTCCTGCTGCTTGAACCCCATGGCCTGGTAGACATCATATGTTTGATATATGTTACAGAAAAAGATGCCTGGTGTATATGGCAAGCCACAAGAGCAAAATCACAATGTAGAGTTCTTAGGGTTCTGGAGCTAGATCATGTCATCTGCAGCAAATTATTTTACAACTTTCAAAATGCAACTGTGAGCATGCTACTGGGTCCTGATGAAATGGAGCTTTTCTCACAATTCACCAAGTGACCTGCAACCCACAATGTCCATTATGTACTGGGCCTGCCAATCAGTCAGAAGGCTGGCTGGTCCCAATAGCTGTCTGTCATAAGGATGGTGTGTACAAGATCCTAATATGTTGACCTTCTTCAAAGAGTCAAAGAGCCACTTGGTGGCAAGCTGACTGCACTAGAACTTATCCACTCTTTAAGGGACAACAACTTATTCTTACAAGAAGACTGGTAGATACATGCTCCAAGTATGAATTTGTCTTTCCTGGCCACAGAACCTTAGCCAGTTCCACCATGTGAGTTGGAAATGGATGTCTCATTTGAATCTCACACTGGAGATAGAATATAAACAAATAGTTTTAAGAGCAGTTTTGATAAGCAATTAAAAGATCTGGGTATGAACATAAATTTATAAACCATGAGCTGATAAATGACCAATGCAGCAATAGGTATGGATGTAACTGCCCAGAGATGGAACATAGAATGAGAAGAAAAGGTAGATTAAAACCAAAATCAAGGAACTCCCAATATATAGCAAATAGATAAAAATTAGAAAGAAGCTATTTAATTATTTCTATTTGTTTTTAAACCTCTCTTCAAGTGACACTTTTTTTTTCTGTAAAGCATCACTGTTTAAAATGATACCCCTCTCCCAAACCAAGTCTTGTCTTTGTGTGGCCATATCATTCTATTTGGATTCTAGACAATGCATTAATTTGTGTAGCTAACAGACTTAGAATTCAATCATTTATGTATGCATTTGGTAAGTGTATTCTATGTTTAGAAAACCTTATATATAAAACACTATGATAGATGGTGGGAATGCTAAAACTAATGGAATAGATTTTGTCCTTGAATGATGTGATGGAGACCGAGACAATGCTTACCAATTTCAATGGAAATAATCACAAGAAACCTAAGGGGAAATCTGGTTACATGCCTCATGATCCACAGATTTACTCCATCTATGCCAAGGATGTGCATTAATGCATCTACAGCCCAAAGGATGACTAGCCCATGCCTATTTTTATACATAGAGTTTTGTTGGCACAGTCACACCCATTTGTTTATGTATTGTCTGTGGCTGCTTTCCAGTTACAATGGCAGAGTTGATTAGTTGTGACCAAAACCATCTGCCTAAAAAGCATGAAATATTTACTATCTGGCCCTTGACAGAAAAAAATTCTGGCTTATCTATCATATAGAAATACAGGAAGCAAATAAATAATATCTTTAAAGTAACTATTTATAGTAAGTAATTATTAGAAATTTCAAATAATTTTTCTTTCTTATATTTGATATAAAATTTTATGGCACCTTATATTTTAAACAACTGGCAACACAACAGTCTATAAGTATAAGCTGCACACAGTATATTTATAAACAGGGTAGACATATTTAAAAACATAATCATTTTCTCTGGATGGAAGTATGGCTGATTTGTATGTCTCTCTTTTTTATTTTTTTTTCTGTATATTTAATCTATTACAATGTCCAAATGTTGCTTACATAATCAGAAAATACTTAAACATGCATTTAAATGAGGATCCAGAAATTCCCACTTCTGGTTTCCCCCCTGATTTCCAGTGGCATCTTGGTGTTATGATTAACATCTTTTCACCTTTTACAATATGGTAGAAAACTTTCTGGAACACTTAGATGACAGGGATTTTCAATGTTACCAACTTCTAAGTCAAATCATTAATTATAGCGAGCTTCTGGCCTCAGTTATCTGCAGTGTAAGCCATACTTCAAAAGGTGAATTCGGTCATGCAAAATATATAAAAGAAAGACCAGTAGATGCTTATCTTGTCTGCTGTGTTCTGTTTTTTGTTTTTTTTTATTCTAATGGATTTACCCATGAGCACTTTTAGGACCTGCCTGTTCCAACATCCCACACTTTGAGATCATCAAGTTGTAGGATCAGATGAAAAATATCTATGTAATCTCACAACACTTTCCAGACATCTTTTCAACATTTAACAAGAGTATCTCAAAAACACCAATCCAGACCAGACATAGGCACAAAGAAGGCCTCCTATAAATGACTAGCTAATGGAGATTAGCAATATGTTGAAGGATTAAGAGATAGAGAACAAAATGAAAGCACCAGACACATAAGGAAATGGGATGTTCATGGCAAGGACTCCAGCCCAGAGATCAAAATGTGGCCTCTGCCTCAGGCTTCACTATCTGTAATTTAAGAAAGGCTGACTGGAGGTCATTCCTGGGTGACCCCCAATCACAAGTCTAATACATAGTTGTGCTGGGCCTGCACACCTTTCTCTGAGACCTCCCCCAATCTGTAGGATGAATATAGATTTCATGGCTGACATGGAATTTCAAGGGAAACACATGGATCCATCAATGACCAGATTATAGTCTTAGACTCTCTGAGATGAGCTTCTCCTGCCTTGAAAGTCAAATGCTCCTTCTTTAGCTCATGTTTGGTGGGAATATACCTTAAGTTTTCCATTTCTAATACACTGATTTAGTGATAACTTCAGAAAAAAAAAACAGAGAAAGAAAGAAACATAACCATATTTAAGTTATCACCAACTGAAATGTGTTACTTGGAGATCAGGGAAATAAGATGAACATGGTTCATGGTGTCAATGCCTTCCTCATTTAAATCAGAGAGGGAGGCTGCTAGATGACCTCTGACACTGTTTCCCGATATCTTAGAGAAGTTTTACCAGCTTATGTGGCCTGGAATTTCTAATGCCACTGCTATTCCTATCAGATCATTATTATTCTCTTCTATGATGCAGTCACACATCAAAGACCAAGAATCCTTGGGACCTCGGTGGTCTTAAAATTGCTAGCTAGTCTCTCTGGGACAGCAGGAAAAGTTTGTGAGGAAGCCTGGGAGCAGGCTGGTGAGGATTCTTCATCGTTCATGACTGGCATCCAGTCCTTTGAGGGCGTTCTCCTGCTTCAGGGTCCCAGCATGCCTCTGTAGGCAGAGACCTTTCCTGATGAGCTGAGGGACCACTCAGTTCACAGCCAACGCTAAGGGGAGCAGGGGGAGAAGGAAGAAGAACTGTTTGCTTATCCTACAACCAAAAGTGGAGAGTGCAGTGCAAAAGCATGTACATTCCAAACATTTGGGCCGGACTGTCTACGAACAGACCCGCTGTGCTCAGTGCTCTAGACTTCCCGCCTCTGAAATCCTGAGGAAATAGGGCCACTCGCTGCAGTTCCATACTCTGTTTGCAAGTCTGGAGCTCATCTCTCTTCTGAGACTGGTGTACTCTTCAGTCATGACAACTCTGAAGAGACCATTTCAAAGACAATGAAATGCAGACTGCAAAGGGCTAATTCCTTGCATACATACATTCCCCAGCTTATAAATCATCCTATGAATACATTAAAAGCATGAGACACAGAGGGAGAGATGTACAATAAGAGAGTCACTGCATTTAAATGAGGTTACCTTGAATTCTATGTCAAGGTGAACAGAAAGACTGTCAACCTCAGTTAATAATTATTCATATCCTAGTCATTAAACCAGTATCTCCAGTCTGACTAGGTATAAACAAGAGTAAGAATTTCTGGACAAAAGCACACCAACAGGACTATGAATACTTTTCATTATACAAGTCATTCATTTAGTAGAATTATTTCTTAAACTAAAATATACACAATGCACCATAGATTATTATTTTTCCCCATTTATCTTCTGATAGAGGATGGGTATGAAATAAAATTAGAAACAATTAGTTTCATAAATTCAGAGATAAAACAGAGTCTCTAACATTATGGGGTGATAGAGGGGTTTATAAGCAATTCTATTTTAGTAACTCTTTCCTAGTTGCCTTGATAACCTTTTTGTCATCAACCTGCCTTTATTGCCCAAATCTGGATGAAATATTTTATTTTCACATGCCCTTTTCATTGGGGGAAAAAAAAAGGTCGAGAACAGAGAAGGAGAAGGAGACTAAGAAAGGAATGCCCTATATCTTTTCAAAGAGGATGATTTTTCCAATTCTATTTCACCCACATTGTTAAGTAGAGGGTAATGTCCAAAAATAACATGACTAGAACAGATATTCTGCATCCAACTCTATAAATAGAACTAGCACAATCCCAACTACCTCTATCTCATAGATGATCTAAAAACATTATTTTAAATTGGCACTTAAAATATTGTGAGAAAGAAAAATGTCTTGGCCCTTCCTTCCTTTCTCTTGAACATCCTGCCTTATTTGATTTCTTTCTCTCTATCTTTTCTTTCCTGATTAAAATGCAGTGAAGAGGGGCACACCCTCCCTTCCCTCCACAGTGAAGTAGACTGAATCTTGCCTCCCCAGGCCTGGAGGTAAATTGGGGGTGGACTCAGACCTGATAATAGGACCCTGACAGTAGTGTTCCACCATTACACCTAACAATTCCTCATAACCTATATACTTGCTCAGAATCAATAGTTTAATGAGTATAAACTATCCATTGAATTGAGTCCTTGCGGAAATAAGTACATTAGGAAATATTAGCTCCTGAGACTTAAGAGTCAATATTTAAGTGTACCTGCTTAAAATAAATTATCCATATATTAAAAGGAGAAATGAATATTCCAGGCACCTCTCACAGGAACCAGAGAGGGGTTATTGAACAGCTCCCTGAGTCAGAGGGAGAGGGCTGTCCTCACCTCGAGTCTTGTCATGCTCATAGAACTGAATTCAATTGAGTGATGCCAGATAATTGCATTGTGATAAAGCCAATGTATTTTTTAAAGATTAAAGTAGGTGCATTTATTAAAGAAGCAAGGCAAACAAATCTACTCAGTTGTGTTTTCCCAACTGATTTGGAAAAGTGAGCCTGGTGGGAGATCAAGGGTTTATATATCCCTTAATCTATAGATTTTAAAATTCCTTTGCTAGCTAGCCTGGTACTGGTTAAATAGGAAGGTCTCTCTCCCTTTTACTTTGCTATGGCTTTCACAGAATTTATGAGGAGCACCTAACAATCCAATACGGAGACTTCTTGCTTCTCTGTTTAAACAGTGGGATGGGATAAGACTCTATCCTTCCTTCCCCATCTTCCCTCTTCTCTGCTGTGTCTCTAGTTGGCTTTAGGGTGATTTAAGCTATGTATTCTCTAGTCCCATTAAGATTCTCCTTCATTTCTCTCTTCCCTTCCCCCTCCTCTCCTGCTTTTCTGAACAGACATTAACCATTTGCTCTCAAGCTCCTTGGCTGGGAGAAGATAAGGGCTTGCAATTTACAAGTTGGCTGCAGGCTGTCAAAATGTTTGGCCTTGTTTAATTTTCTTGTCCCAGTTTCCCTATTCGTCCCCTGGAATTTTCCTAGCTTTTCACTATCCTGTAACATAAGCATTTATTGCTGGTCATCTTTTCTTCTATTATCATTATTTTTAAATATATATATCTTTTAAATTTTATTGATTTCAGAGAGAAAGGGAGGAGAGATAGAAACATCAATGATGAGAGAGAACCATTGACCAGTTGCCTCCTTCATGCCCACTATTGGCAATCAAGCCCACAACCCAGGCATGTGCCCTTACCAGAATTGAACCTGGGACCCTTCAGTCCACAGGCCAACGCTCTGTCCACTGAGCAAAACTGGCTGGGATGAAATATGTTTTTATTGATTTCAGAGAGAGGAAGGAAGGAGCGAGAATATTGATGAGAGAGAAATCTCGATCGGATGCCTCCAGTAACCCCTGCTCTCTTGAGGATGGAGCCTGCACGTGCCCTGACCAGGAATGGAACTGGCAACCTCCTGGTACATGGGCAACACTCAACCAACAGAGCCACACCGGCAAAGCTCTTCTATTATTATTTATATAAACTTGCAATGTCTTAAAGAACCATAAATATTATTTACAAGTCTGTCTTTTATTATCACGTCTAATGGAAATAACAAATAACCTATTATATTAACCTCCTATAATTTTATCTGGGACTTATAAAGAACCTAAAAGAGATAGGATCAATATCCAATATTTCAGTCTAACTATCATAGAATCTAGAAACATTCTATTGTGAGACATTATCTTTAAAACATTACCTCTGATGTAACTTATCAAAATAAAATATTTTGTAAGTTCAGTATAGGTTTTCTAAGAACTTATATATTTTAGCTATTTAAGGTGTTTATTTTGCTATTTAAAGTATGTATGTTCTTTCAAAATAGAAGTAAAATAGAGGAAGTATTTACCAAACCATTTAATTAAAAAAAGGGATCTATCTGTTTGAAAACATTTCTTGCCAAGTTACATATTATTGCAATTAAGAAATTCTTAGAACAAGATTTTCAAAGACTAGCTGCCTCTCCTGATAGGTTAAGAACCATGTAAAGAAAAATATTTATTACAATTTGGAAAAAAATTCAAAACATTGAAATAGCATGGCTTTTTAAAAATTAGTATGGCTTTTTTTAAAAGCCTACAAACATATTGTGGATCATTCTCAATGTTGAAATCATGAAAGATAGTGCTGAGGATGAAGTACCTATATTTAGACTTTTAATTTAAACCAGAGTTATTGAATTGGTTTTATTTTTTAAAACTAGCCTACTTCTAAGCCACCATGACAATGTTGTCTTCCTGTGTACATTTAATCATTGTACAAGTTTAATTTTCCCAAGGAGCATTAACTTGTTACATTTCCTTTCCAGTTATAGGTTTATAGTAATTCTTGTAGATCAGAGCCTATGCCAACTCAAAAGGCCAAATGTATCCTCAAACAAAAACTATAGCTCTTTTAACTGAATCTATTCCCAGAACTGACATAGAGGGCTGCTCTTGGCCCCGGGGATTCATCTCCTGTGGGGATCAATTGAAGTGTCACACATCACACAGACAATGGTGTGGCCAGAGGGTGCTTGGGTGAGAGCCCTGCCTATCAATCTGAAATGAGGCTTGCAGAGAAAACAGCTTTTAATTGTCTAACAGTATATATTTAGAATGACTTCGAGGCACAGAGACTGGCAAGCATTTACATGGGAAATTTGAGCATTTCTGAAGTCCATTTCCAATATGTCTAAAAATATCCTGAACCCCTATAGTATTCTGGGTCCTGTGGCTAGGGATCATTACTGCTCATATCATTTAAATTCTGATGATAAAATCTGACAGTTGTAAGGCTAAATTAAACACATTTTCAGGATGTGTTTTAGCAAAGCAATGATGTGATATATGGGACCATAGGGACTATAAAAAGTCATCCAGATTAGAGTAATGAGGGTGGGAGGGGGTGATTAGAGGAGTATAACATTGGCTCTGGGTTTGGAGGGAGATCTAAAGAAGCCAGTGGAGCCCCCATAGGACACACAGGATTAGGCATATTCAGACATGAATGTTTACCCATGAATCAGAGTAATATGTAGATAAGGGGAAAATAGATTGGTGCCAGATTACAGAAGACCCTAATTGGCATTCTAAGGAGTTTGAACTTGGTAAGAAATGATAAGACATCTAGTTTTTTGTTTTGTTTTGTTTTGTTTTTCAGAGAAGACAGTTGCTTCAATGACCAAGATATTACATACGAATCATGCATACAGTATTTATTTTATCCTCACAGAAAATCCAATCAGGGTTTTTGCATATTGCATGCAGTGGAATGATATTAATTTATAGTAGACCAATAAAGCTACCATCTTGAAACAAATGTCTACATGCAAGTTGTGAGTAAGCTGTTTAGGTGGTTCATGTGCTTGCTAGATATTGAGTAAGCAGCTATGTTATTTTTCAATATAGGACATGGAAGGATGTACACACTGAGAATTGTTTCACAAACAGGAACAAGGATCGTTGCTGGTTTCATTTCTCCCTGATTCAAATTCGACTGACTATTAAAGAACCATTCTTCCTGCTATATCATGCTGTCACTGATGGCCTCATCGTAGAATGGGTTTTCATTTTGGAATAAATTGCCTGAGAAGTTGATTGACAGCGGGGAAGCTCCAGTCTGCTATTTCTACTTTTAGATTATGCAGATTTAGAAACTGGTCTTTATGCCCAGCTCACTTATTCTTTTGGTCTTCTGGAGGAATGTGGGGCTCATAGGTTCATATTTTGATTAAGGTGACCCACATTTTACAATTACACCTTTCAATCAAATATTCCATTTTTGTTTTAGGTACACCTAGAAAGTGCAGCATCACACTAATGTCAGCATAAGAAAGAATCTTAGACTCAATTTTAATGGTTGCTGAGATTATGATATAAATGAATCATGTTCCCTGTTTATAATTACCTGAAAGACAAGGTTTGTATCTTACTCATCCCCGTATTCCTTACATATAGCACACACTCTTGCCACAATGAGGACACTCAATAACTAACATTTAAATTTCACTAAATAAGATGTATTCATTGTGATTTCAAACCATGTGAACATTTTGTCACTGCTTACTGGTAACATTTTCCAGTCCAGAAGAACATTCCATTGCCATGAGGACTTTCCATGAGGAGCTAATATCAAATGGTAACCCTGACATTGTTAGAACTAATCGAAGAATTCTGTTCATTAGTCATGAGTTGACTACACCTGCTACTATTCACTACTACATTAGGAGGTGAGAATATACATTGTCATCATTCATAGAAACAGCTAAAATATTTCTATCATCCACATAAATTCATGATGTGGCATTTGTCTAGTGGTCAAGCTGACTGGCTGGTCAATATTTTGAGTGTAATAATCTGAGATGATGTGGCAGCAATGAGAAACATGAGGTAAATGTGCTTGGTTCATGTGCTAAATTGTTTTAATCTGATTTCTATTGTGTTAAACAGGATTTTTCATTCTTGTCAAGGCTAATTCAAATGATACTTTCCAAACCCTCTTATTATGCTGTTTACCCCCTCCTCAATTCAGGTAACTGTTAATTCAGAGAAAATTACTTAGGCGCAAAATTCGTGTCTTATATAATGTGAAGTCATATTTCCTCAACACAGTAATTTTAGTCAGAAATCTGTTGAGTCTCAGCAAAAAAACATTTAAGTTTCACTGATGCAAATCAATTCTAGCAGGGTAACTTTATCACCTGTTTACTGGATTAAGAATATAATACTATGTATTGACATAATGGAATCAAGTTTGGTATTTTTGCTTCTGACTAAAAGAAGCCCATAAATTAGCCATGGATTTTTTTTTTCAATTTACCAGAAATAGTGATAAAACTTCTGGAAAAATCATAATCTCCAGTGAATAAATACGATCTCAGAGATATTGATTTCTATGGTTTTCATTAATGAAGATCTAAGGAAAGACTTTCCTGTCAGAAAAAATGATCTGTGAAATTTAACATTAATATGATGTGTTCACCAATGTTTGAACATTTAAAACCAAAATAGAAAACTTTTTTTGAGGTAAGGTATAAGCTTAAATATTGTGTTTTTAGCAAAGACATTTTATCACCAGAAACAAATTTTTATTCGGGTAAGAAAAAAGATAGACTTGGCCATGGAAATCTTCAGGTATGTCTTTCAGAGCATAACAATGTGGATGAATTATGTATTCTCTTCACCTCACTATGTTGTGGGCATCCCATTGTTCTGTTGTTTATTCCAGAGAGAGTGTTTGTCATGCCTCTACTGCAAGAAATACATCTCCATGGTTTATGTAAGTCTTAGCAGCATCGCATTCTTTCTTGGAGACTAATTAAGCTGGTACCCGTTAACAGGATTTATTCAATTTAATTTGGACAGCCTTTTTTTTAAAGACTAGATTCTTGCCTTGCAGAGAAAGCACATTAGGAAAACATAGGCCCTGGGATGCTTCCCCTGTTTTCTGGACCTTGTCCTCTCATTTGAAGGAAGCAGGAGGAGAGTGAGAAGAGACAGAGCCCATAGAGGGTGAGTGTTTGGAAATAGCTCTGGACTAGTGTGGTTTTTTACAGAGCCTTTATTTCACCTGGAAGACCTTCTGACTGTACTATAAAAATGTCAGTTCTGGGAAAATCTCTAAATCTCAGCCACATATTTTTCTGAACTTCAGTTCTACTTTTCCAATCCTTTTTTGCTTTGGCATTTAGTACCTATCCTTGTCATTTCAGAAAAGAAAAAAAAAAGTGAGCCAACAGAAAGAAGTACTATTTCAGAATGTAAGTAGGGGGTAAAATCAACAATTAGAGTAGCTGAGTACCCAGGGATTCTTTTCAGGGAAGGGGAAGGTGTTTTTCTTTGACATTGAAGTTGCCAACTCAAAAAGAAAATCCTGTGGGAGGAAAGTTTTATTCTTTACACCCTTTGCTTCTACAGTTCTGAACTGTAGCAGTATTGAGCAGAAACAACCTAAGAGTTTAAAAAACCCAGTTAAATACACTGAAAATGAAATATTAAGTAATGAAATGTGTTCCCTTTGCATAATCCTAACCCACTAAAGAAAAAAAATGTCCCATTAGCTTTGTATTCTTTATTTTTATTCCAACTATGCAGTTCAGAAATTCATAAGTTAATAAAATCAAATCCACCATTTACAAAAATAGTTCTGATTATATTTTGGTGCACAAAGACATGATCCTTCATATAAGTAGAAATCATTTTTCATTGTGTCAATTCTTTTTCAAGCTGGATTGAAAGGTAGGATACCAAGGTAGCCCAGAAATATGAAAGTGAACATATTTCCACTCATAGTAGGAGGCATTTTCTACAAGTTCCACCTTTTATATGTGGTTTTAAACCAAGCTAGATGAAAGGTCTAGCTAATTACTAAACATGGCTTACCATGCTCTGGCTTCATGGTTCATGGCATTTCATCCATTCAATATTAATTGAGCACAAAGTATTCTATTATTGTTCTGGGTGCTGTATGAGTTCTTGATTCAATTGTACCAGTAGCTACACCATTTCCTCAATAAGTATCCATTGGAGAGTCCATTAACTTCTTCAAGCCCTGGTGTCCTCATTTATAAGTGGGTATGTTGAAAACAGGGCCTGCCTTTAGGGTTGCTGTAATGAAATAATGCACATTCTCTGGCATGTAAACAGTGTTTGCTCAATAAATATTATTTACGGGGGATGGAAGATCTTCTAGTTAGGTTTCTTAAAGGGTCTGAAGAATTTCTATAAGAGTAATACTCAAAATGAGTGAGGGTTTGGTGACTATGAAAATGCAAGTGGGCTAATGGGTAGAGTAGGATAGTGGGAAAGAGGAGAAAGATGAAAAAGACTTTTTAGCCAACCTTATGTGAGCCCCTAAAGCTTTCTTCCACACACTGACCCAACTGCCTCCTGGCCTGAACATGGGAAGTGCGGCTGTTTGATATCAGTTGTAGAGGAAAGTAAGAGCCTTTAAATGTTCTTTATAATCATGGAAATCATCAACAGTCTTTCTAGCTCTTTCAAATATCCTCTGGTGCTACAGCTTTTCCCAAAACCACAGAAAGTATACACTGCTTTTGTTTATGCAAAAAGGACTCCACTCACTAAGCAGAAACACCTGCATGTCCATTGGTTTATATGCACTTGTTAATCTGTTCATGTCCTTCAGAGTATCACTTGGTCCTTGGCCTCGAGACATTTACAGTCTATTGAGGAGATGAACATATCAGTAAGTGTGCATCATAACGTTACAGGTAACTTGGCTTTGAGCTGATGATGAGACCACACTCATAACGTTAAACTTTTGGGAGAAAACCACATCTATTTCAAACTATATGGACAAAAGATAGGAGTAAAGGTATAATGTAGTAGCGTTTTCTAACGTCTGCATATAATAATTTTAAATACAGAAATATACAAAAATAGTTATAATTCTTTGTTAGAATTTTAAAGAGTGAAATGACTGAAATGAAAACCACTGCATTTCTAAAACACAGATGTAGCTGTTTCTGCAAAGGATTTATGGTCTTTTGTGACCTATTAAAGTCATGCACCTGACTATTCACAGACACAGCCGCCCACTGCCTTAGTCCATGAGGACCGAGAATTAGTCCTCCCCAAGGCCAATTACTCTGCCCAGTTGAACTGCTGTAAGAACAAATTGAATTATCAAGAATTTTTCTGCTGATTCTAAAATGTTTGGGTACAAAAAGAAAAAGAAAGATAGTAATGGTGGGCCTTGAGGGTTTGACTGATAAAATACAATTTTCTTTAAGAATCTTGAAATCCAACATGACTGCAGTTTCTCTTAAACTGTGGAGTGGCCAAAGCTTCCCCAAGGGTCCATTCTGATGAAAAAGAACTTAGTTCATTCACAGACAAGAAAACTAAGATTCACAAGCTTTCCGTGATTTGTCCAAGGTCACAACATTTAGTAAAAATAATGAGACAACATAATAGAGACAATCAGTCCTTAGAATATTAAGGGTAGTTTTGCAAAAGTCTATAAAAATTATAGTCTATAAAAATTATTGACATACCACAATAACGAAAAAAAAAATCCTTGTTTATCTTTATAGAATAAAGTTTTTATTCCGGTGTGTTTATCATTGCGTTAAATGGTTGCGTAAAAGTGGCCTTTATTCTCACTACCTCAGAATGATACTTACACTCCAAAAAGAATCCTCTGTGAAAAACAGTCATTTGTCTCAGAATATTCAAATCTTAAGGTCACACAAAGAGTTGGGCATAACACAGTTACTTCATCTACTCATTCACTCAATGACCATTTATCTGTAACTTAAATGAAGGCTCTATGACTGATAGAGGGAATGTAAGATTATGCCAATGATGTATGAGTATAGTTATGTAAAGGTGAAGAGGTAGAAAATAATGTTTAAGGGAATCATGGAATTAAACTCTGATCCTCTTTCATAGGAATATGCAAATATTTAGGAGGGCATGGAAGCATGATTTCCCCTTATTTTAGTCATTCATTCACTTATTCCTTGAACACAAATCTACTGAACATCTGAGCTGTGTCATGGATTGGCTAAAGAGTATAGAGAAGTTGTAGGACTGGAGAAATAAACGGAAGGTTTATTTCTTACTCTTTATTTAAAGAGCAAGCTCTATTCTTTCAGCTTTGTAGACTTCTAAAGAGCTGAGTGCAAAAACTAACTTTAAAATAAGCATCCAATGGTTACCTTCATAAGAATAAGGAGCAACACAGCGGGACTTCTACTCGTGGGGGTGGAATGGTAGTGTCAGTCACAGGAGTAAGGTCAAGGAAAGCATTGCAAGTGGATATCTTGCTTTGCTTTGTTTGTGAAGGGAGTGATGAAGACTATTGTGGAATCATCTAGTAATCTTTCATCATGAAAAGTCAGCATAATATAGGTTATAGATGTAAGAATAAGCTTGGCAATGTATTACCAAATGTATAAAAGGGTCCTGGGTGTCATATTTGAGATGCAGGCACCTAAATACTTGCTTACCTCTGTTTCTGTAGGACAGTGTTTCCCAAAGTGTGGTATGCGTACCCCCAAGGGTACAGGAAGAGTTTGGTGAGGGTACACGTTGCCCCGGAGTTTGGTGGGGATATGCACTGCACAGTGCTTAGCTGCGCCTAATTCTACGTTCTCATGAGTCAAGTCAAGACAGTTTGTGAGGCGTGAGATGGTCCAGTGTGCAAATAAATGTTATTTATAATATAACTTTTATTTATATTTTATTATGAATAATTTTATTTTTCGTTTATTATTGTTTTGTGTATGTATCAAAAAAGAAAAAAGAAATATATTTTGATTGTTATTAAAAATACATCCTTTTTTTGACGAGGGGTACTCAGCATTATGAAAATTATAGAAGGGGTACACATATGTCAAAAGTTTGGGAAACACTGCTGTAGGACAAAACAAAGATGATTATAAAAGCCCAACGCCTAATTTTTTTCAAGAAAATTGGGCATATAACATTAACCCAAGTGTATAAAACAAAGGAAACTAAAACTTTCCCAAGCTGATATGTAGCCTCTTTAAGGCTACAGGGTTCTTGCTGGTCTCTCCCCTCAGTTCAGCTCCATGGTCAGGTCCACCTTGGCCACAACACACAGGGCACACAATGCAGAACGGCACAGTCCGCTTCGCTGTGGAGTGTCAGTGAGTCCCCTCGTGGGGACTCCTGCAGAACATTAAGATGCCAGACTGTGTTCACTGAGCAAGAGGGCTCATAAAAGTTTATTTTGGCACCAGCATTTAAGAGCCTTAACATCCTCTTGGCAGCATTGTTTCGTATGTCTATAGAGCCTCAAGGAGCATGTGATGGAAATTCCCGAAGAAATGTTTATATAAGCAGCAGGACTGGTGAGAAGGCAAGTGCTCCAATCTGCATGACCACCCTGCCTGTGAAACGTTCTGCACTCAGGTTCCTCTCCTGGGACTAGGGCATAAAACGTGATCATAAAATGCATAGCTAACTAAAGAAATATGCCTTTTAATAGGCCCAGTAGGGTCAGTAGAACACATGGGTTGGTTCACAGTCTTCCATGCCCAGGACGCCTTTCAGCCATTGCCTCTCAGAGCCCTCATCTTTGCATGTCCCAGTTCCTCGTGGCCCAGCTCAGATTCCAGCAGGAAGAGCCAATTCCCCGCAGATCTCCCCTCACCATGCAGTCCTGGAGGAGTGTATGTGACCTGGTCTGTGACACCATGAACTAATCTCTTCATTATGGTTTCCTCAGAATAGCAGCCTTCATGCCCCTTAAAAAGTCCATATTGTGGCCTAGAAAACTGAATTCTCCATGGTGACTCTTATAGCAGAGGCCCTTAATACACCATCATGGATTGAACAAAAACAAAGGATTTCTGAGTGAACTGTCAACAATAAGACCCTGAGATATCACCAGTCTACACTCCCCACGCTCATCATGGAACATGGTGGTTGGTGGTTTGGGCATGTGGGAACAGGAAGAGTGGTGGCCGTGATGAACTGACATGGGAAACAGGTACAAGAAATGGGTGAGAAAAAGAAAGAAAAACGTGACTCATTGAAGACTCTATCCATTGTTACCATCTAGAGACCTTGAGAGAAAAAATTAATACTTGAATGTAGCCAAGATGGATTTGTTCACTTTAAGTGACATATCAAGAGGCAAAGGACAAACTAATTAGAGGAGCAATGGCTGTAGAGTGACTGTGTCGGAAAAGTTCTGCGTGTGAGAAGGATGGCACCCCACCGGCAATTAGGACTCCTGTTGGCCTCAGTGATGAGGGATGCTTGCTGAGGCACAGCGTTCCAATGAGCTGTAGAGCTACACCTTGGCTTGTTTACAGAGGTCAAATGGCCTTCCACCAACCCCCCGTGGACATGCTTCTGTCTAATCATCTAACATTCCACCTGTGGAAATCCCTACAGCAGTGGTTGGCAAACTCATTAGTCAACAGAGTCAAATATCAACAGTACAACAATTGAAATTTCTTCTGAGAGCCAATTTTTTAAAAAACTTTTTCTAAGGCCACTTCAAAATAGACTCACCCAGGCTGTGGTATTCTGTGGAAGAGCCACACTCAAGGGGCCAAATAGCCACATGTGGCTCGCGAACCACAGTTTGCTGACCACGGTTCTATAGTATAGGGAGCAAGGGGCAAAAATTTCAGGGGAACGGGGAAGGGGTGGAGGTGGAAGAGGGCATAAAGGGAGTAAATGGTGATGGAAAAAATAAAATATAATTTAAAAAATAGCAGTTTTTTCAAGTGGGTTTCTGCAGTGATATATTTTTTTTAAGATCTTGACACGCTCTGTATCATTGCAGTGAATTTTCTCTGGAATTCCACCAGCTTGCCTTTTCCAGCATTCTTTGGGACATGTTTGTCTCACACATGCTGTATGTAAAGAGGAGATAATGGTACCTTAAAGTGGATATTTACCACCAGAAATGAATGTGAAATCTAACTATTTTAACAGACCTGTTTGTGTCTAGGGACACTGTGTTTGCATAAGATTTTGCAGATTAACAGATGCCTTCTTTTATCAATCAGCCATGAAATATTACCTGGGACTAGTTTGTCTCTGCTTTACTATTACACTTTGAAGCTACATCCCTCATCTGTCCACTTCTCTGCATCTCCACTGCCACCATCTCTCATTCAGTCCCTGCAAAGCCTTCGAGCTGGTCTGTGTCTCCTCCTGGCCTCCTCAAATCCATTCTCCACGCCGCACCCACAGTAAGTATTTTAAACACATCAGCTTATGTCACTCTTCACCAAGTCCTTTAATGAATTTTTGAGATGTTTAAAAAGCAATTCAGGCTCCTTAGTTATGGTGTGCCAAGTTGTATTAGTCAAAACACGTAAATCTTATTTAAGAAGTGTGATTAGTGTGATTAAGGTGGCAGTGAGGAGGATGAGCTGAAGAAGGGAGGGCCTAGAGTCAGGTCATGGCCACAAGCTGAAGCTGTGGTGAGAGAACCGTGAGATGACGGGTCACAGGACTCAGAAGCAGTGGGCCAAGGGGACACCGGAAATGATAAAATGGGAGAATTGGAGGAGGATTCCTAGGGTTCTGACTTCAAATGATGCTGTTGATTGTGACAGAGAATGCAAGAGAAGAAGACCGGGAGAGTGGACTTGGGCATATACTGCTTGGATACTATTTCTTGGTATTCAATAAGCATCACCATTTTCCTGGAAAATTGCCCTGGGTACTAAAATGTTGGTGTTTACCGAGCCCCTGCCAGTGAGACTAATACCCTGAGTGGGCCGGTTGTCCTGAAACCCATGCAGCCTAAGCCCAAAGCTCACTGACAGGGGCAGGCACTGAGCAGAGACGGTCAGCACCTACCAGGTCCTGCCCCTTGTGTGGAATTGATCATTTGTGAAAGTGTGCCATCGTAAATCGTTCACTGATAAAGAGTTACAGTCCTCTTCGGTCCCCAGTTCATATTCTAGAGTAAATTAGAAGCTGAGCGGGCACACTCGGGGTTCCCCCCCCCCCCCGGTTCCTAATTTAATGCTGAGGGTATCATGACTTCACCTCCCCCCAACACGCCGTCTCTCCGTCAGAAGCAACTTAGATCCTGTGAAATATTTAGCCCAAAACATCACAAAACAATTTTTTCCCCTAAATCTTTCCAGGAGAAATTTTAAAGTGCACATTGATGAAAAGAAATAGGTGGACAGAACTTTCTCGGAAGGTGATATATTTCCTATCAGTCCCATGGCCATAACAGTCAGGGCCTTGCTGTCGGTTTGATTTATTGCATGAGTAATATTCTGCCCAGTGCTCCGTTCCAGAACTGCCAGAGTCCTCCGGTTACTCTCACACAGTTCAGGGAGAACGTTACTGAAAAGAACTGTTTGTCTCCCTGCCGACGGGGACTCGGGAGATGGCTGGCCGTCTTTTTCTATGAAGGAAACGAGGGGGGCTGTGGCTTGGCAGGAAGTGCCTGGAAAATGTGAATCGAGGAAGGAGCGAGGAGGCGATGTCAAAGCAGAGACTGTGTTTGGGAAAAGGAGTGAAAATTATGGCATGGCCAACCTATTTCCAAGCCCAGTGGATGGAGAGCAGAGAAGAAAGCCGGCTCCTGAAGGCTTTAAATAAATCTGCTGTTTGCATAACAACCAACTGTCCCAGACCGTGGACTATCTTTAGCAGTAGCTCACCTCCCGCCTTCTTTGCACATCTGTACCATAATTGAGGCTTGTGGTGTACCTTCACAGGTTCATTGCAACTTTCTATATTTGCTGTAAAAAATTAACTGACCTGAGTGTATATTTAAATATCAGGGAATGAAACTAGCAGGACATAAATAAGAATAAAGAGCATATGACATAGTCTATATTTATGCCGAACACTTTATTTTGGACAGGGCAGGAAGAGGAGGGCAGGGCGATTTAGAAATATCAATAAATTTCTTTCCTGGGATGACATTTTAAAAATTCTACAAATCTATTTTATGTGCTCTTGGGTGGGTTATATAATTTTACGGTTTTTATAACATTTTTGACTGTAGGAAAATGTTCCTCTGGCTTGAGGTGGAGGAAAGGTTAGGTCCACCCACCTCCACACTGTGAGTTCTTCCAGCGTTCCACTCAGTCGCCCTGCCTGCCTCCTACAGGGCTTTCCCCTCAGGCTTCCTGCTGGCTCGCAGCTCAGCTGACCTCACTCAGCTCTTCATTCACTGAACTTAGCTCTGAGGTCCCCCCCTCAGCCTCCACTCTCTCCAACACATCCCATCTGCCTGATCATGCAAAACCTTCCCTTATCTGAATGCACTACATGGTATGATATTCTTCTCGTTCCCATTTAGGAAAGGCTCAAATGAAACTTCTTCCTTTACTTTCCCAGTGAGAAGACCATTGGCCCTCCTCCTCTCTCCCACAGGCCTCTGTTCATAGCTCTACTCTATCCCCCTAAGGCAGTGTTTCCCAAACTTTTGACATATGTGTACCTCTTCTATAATTTTCATAATGCTGAATACCCCTCGTCAAAAAAAATGGATGTATTTTAATAACAATCAAAATATATTTATTTTTATTTTTTTCGGTACATACACAAAATAATAAAATTATTCATAATAAAATATAAATAAAAGTTATATTATAAATAACATTTATTTGCACACCGTACCATCTCAAGCCTCACAAGACTGTCTTGATTTGACTCATGAGAATGTAGAATTAGGCGCAGCTAAGCACAGTGCAGTGCATATCCCCACCTAACTCTTCCCGTACCCCTAGGGGTACATATACCACACTTTGGGAAACACTGCCCTAAGGTAATCATCCATTTATTTTTCTGCTAACCTTGCTAAACTTGTCATGTGCTGGCGCTATGTCTAAGATTATTCAGAAAACCAGAGGGACCAAGGTGACCTTGATTTGCTCTAGTCATAGCCATAATGCAGTGAGGGTGTTTTATAGCCTGGTGGTATTATCTTCATTCAATGTAAATGTAAACCAAATTCCTTCATTTGGTTTTAAAAAGAACTTTCATAACTGGACCCTTGATTGGAGAACTTCATTCAGTCCTCAGAGCAGGATCAGATAGAAGCAGGTTTTGAATTTGCACTACCAAAGTGATTTCCTTAAATCGTAAACCCTTTGTTATCCCTGGCTTAAAATCCTCCCTCCATCTTGCTTAAAGATCCTAGGCACCTGAACTCCTAACTCTTGCTTGTACCTGCGGAACTGCATCTGCATCTCAGGGCAGGTAAATGAGCTGCCCCAAGGCACCTGGTAAAAAGCAGGGCCCAGAGGTGGGTGTTCAGTTGTGTCAGACACCAAAATGGACAGCTCTCCCCAATGTTCTCAGGAACCAGTGGTGTACAAGGTGATGCTCAACCACTGGAGCCACCCTGCCAGGAATGAGCACTAATTTTTTTTGTGGTGAATTCTCAATTTCCATCTTAAGAGTCCCTGAGAACCCTGGACACTGGTAACAATGTCACTTCTCTAAAATGCTTTGCAGTTGTAATCAGCATTTTTCACTCTTTTCTTACCCAACCCTGTGAGATAGAGCCAGTCGAAACAATTATCACTGTTTTACAGATAATTCAGAACGTTCAGAGAGGCTGAGCCACTAGTCCCCACTAGAGAGTGATGGCGCTGAAAGGATATCAGATGTTCTTCATCTTAGTGCTTACGCCTTTGCCTGAGCTAGTAGGGGAGCTACATCACCTAATGAATCTCCAGACATCCTAAGCGACTGGCAGACCTTTAATTTCTCCTCCTAAAGTGTATTGAGTCACTTGGCAAGGAGGAAAGGATGCTTTTTCTTCTACCCCAAACTGGCTCAGTGGTTGGGTCCCTCAATTAAACTGACAAAAGACAGATTGAGAGGAGAAAAGGTGGGAGCCTCAGAGAAATAAAGAAAAGCCCCCAAATAAGCCATCAGACCTGAAGACTTATAAATTTATCGAGTGAAAAGGCAAAGAAAAAGGCTTTTGAACTCTCAGAGGCAGTCATTGTAGAAAGTGGGGGAAACTAATGGAAGATTATTAGGGTTAATAAAGGGTTATATATAAAGGTTATATATAAAGATATAAAGGGTTATTTTCATAAGGCTTGTTATGTAGGGTCCTCTTGCCCTTCTCTGGGCCCATAAGAATCATCTCTAGTGATTAAGAGTCATTCTGCTCTTCCTAGTAAGAGAGGGGGTGTTAGGGACACCTTCCTAAAAGAAAATGTATGCACTTCTTGGAGGCAAATAGGGGAAGGGGGGGTACAGAGCTTTTCCTGCAATCTGTTCTTTCTCCATTACCTTCCACTGAAATAATTTTTATACCAAAGTGGAATATTTTGGGGTGGCATATTCTGATCTCCTTTACACCCAAGTGCCAGGTATATAAAATTCTCCTAAACATGGGATTTTGAGTCAGTTGTTCCAATCCACTGTCCTCAAGAGATAGTTCCAAAAGGGCCCTGGCTCCTGGAACTGGTATCCGTGGAAGGGATTATTAAAAATAAAAAACAGAGGGAGAAAGCACAAAAGACAAACTATCAGTATTATTCTTGCCACAGCTGACTCTAATCAAGCAAATCGCCATTGTCCATCTGCTTCAAGATAACAAGATGACAAATATTTACAAGAACCCACAAATTATGTCCATGTGTGAATGCACTTTGATCAGTCACTTAATTGTAAAAGATTGACAAAATGGACCAGGGTGAATTTTGCCAACATGACTTATATCTAACACCAGCAACAAAAAAATGATAAAAATTAACAAGGCAAGTTACATGTGTTTAATCCTATCTAAAAGAGGGAATGTGCTAATTGGCCATTACACCTTCACAAAGATGGCAATGCCCACAGCCAATAAGGAGGGAATATGCTAGTTGAATGTCATGCCATCAAAGATGGCGGTGCCCACAGCCACAGATGGTGGCACCCAGGGCTGGCAGGTGTGCTGCACTGCCAGACCTGCCTCTAGGTGGGTCTAGCTGCTCCATGCCCCTGCCTCCAGAGTCCACCAGTCCCCTCATCTCTCCAGCCACCCAGGGCTGGCCCAAGGCACAGGCAAACCTCAAATGGTGGCTGCCCAGCTGCCCAGGGCTGCCCAAGGCTCAGGTAACCAGGGCCAGCCAAGGCTTGCACTGCTGGCAGTGGCAGCAGCAGAGGTGTGATGGGGGCATTGCCTTCCCCTGATCACAGGGTCACATTCTACCCCGAGGGCTCCTAGACTCTGAAAGGGGGAAGACAGGGCTGAGGAAACCTCCTCCAGTGCATGAATCTTCGTGCACTGGGCCTCTAGTACAATATAAACAAATTGAGGCAAAAATTGAACCACCTCCCACATTCATCAAACAACTACCACCATCACTCTTCCATCTTCTCCACTCCCACTAGCAGAGAAAAGCAATTCAATTATTCTGACACAATTGTCTTGGCATGTGAAGCATAGGACATTTGAAGGTCTGAATTATTTGGAGGGTCAAACCTTTAATTCTACAGTGCTTTGACTTTGTGAGTTCCCTTAACATATTAGAATTTTAGAGTTAACTACATCGAGTTATAACAAAGCATTATGTACAAATTAAACCCAACAAATAACCATCACAGCATTACTTCATTGAATTTATTTGCTTTTCTACCGTATTGTCCCACCAGGGCTGATGATGATGATAGACAGCTCTTTCTGTGCATTTCAGAGATGAATATGCAAAGTAGAGGGAAATATTTGCATATCAACTCATTTTAGGGCTCATATTACCATATATATGCTGCCAGTTAATGTCTGTGAAACAGGAGTAAAAGAACATTGAGCTATTTTATTGCTTCAAAATCCCATTACCTTAGCTGCTGCTACTTTAACTCTTTTAGGGCTTGTCTTCTCGTGCAGGCCCTGAAGACCCAGGCTAGCTAGGGAACCCGAATGCAAGATCCATGACCCATTTCAGGTGCTGAACTCCTATTCTGGCCCTTGCTTCCCTCACTTTTTTGAAGACTTTATTCGGATCCAGCAACAGCAGGTAATCCCTCCCTGGATCTTTAGGCTCAGAGACCTGGGTTGTCCTTTATTTATTCTGGACCAGGGGTGGGGCTGAGGTAGAGTGACGCCCAAATCCTGTGAATTTAGCAATGTTGTAGACTGATACATTTTAACATTTATCCTTAGACAATAATAGGAAGGTACTACCCAAATTGGCAGTACTGACTGGAAACCCCACCAGTTTGAAATACACACTATAATTGTGTTATATGCTAGGACAGTACTGGGCATGTAGAAAGTGTTCAAAATATGCCACAGAAAGCAAGGTTCAAAGACGAACAGGGTCTGCTTCACACAGTGGTTAAGATCAATAACCAAAGTAACCAGCTGATTTCCAAATCCTCCCTGTACTTAGTGCCACATGGTCAATAATGTAAGACAAAAGGTCCAACTAATTAACTGAGCCATTCAGACCACAGAATCTTCTGCTGTAAATTGAGTTTTGGTGCACAGTTTTTTGTTTTGTTTTGTTTTTAAAGATATTATTATTGATTGTTTTACAGAGAGGAAGAGAGAGGGATATAGTTAGAAACATCGATGAGAGAGAATCATCGACCAGCTGCCTCTTGCACACCCCCCACCGGGGATGTGCCCACAACCAAGGTACATGCCCTTGACCAGAATCGAACCTGGGACCTTTCAGTCTGCAGGCCGACGCTCTATCCACTGAGCCAAACTGGTCTCAGCTGGTGCACAGTTTTCAATTTTATATTGCTGATGTACATGGAAAGATTTCTAAGTATTTCAGCCTGTGTCTTTTAAAATGCAACTCATGCATCAACATATGCACAGCAACTCAGATTATATTGTATTCCAATAGAAACGTGTTTATTTAAAATAGAGAAATGGGATAGCAATTACCCTTACCTGACATTTCTTATTAACTGCGCATGGAGCTACTATCTGTTCTGAGTCAGTTTTCAGAAATGGGAAAGGCCCGAGTCAACAAGGGCCCATGCAAACAGGTGAGCCCCAGGCAATCAGTGAGGAGGCCACACCAGGCAGCAGAGCCTACTCGGCAGAGGTGCACTGGAGGCCCCTCAGGCTCCCAGAGGCGGGGGAAGCACTTTCATACAGCCAAGCAGAGGAGCGGCAGGGTCGTCACCTAAGTTATAAAAGTTAAAATGCTACTTCTGCCTAAAAGAGCTAGCAAACCGAGCTACGGTGTGGTGGTAGTTGTGTTGGTAACTCTCTCAAGAACGGAAGCTTGCGTTTACTGCCCTTGTCAGGGTTTCTTGCTCCTGCCTTAGTCTGCTAGAGCTGCTGTGACAACATGCCATACACTGAGTGGCTTAAACAACAGAAGTGTGTTTTCTCATAGTTCTGGTGGCTGGAACTCAGAGATCAATGTGTTGGCAGGTTTGGCTTCTCTTGAGGCTTCTCCTTGGCTTTGCACTGTGTCCTCACATGGCCTTTCCTCTGTGTATGTCCATCCCTGGTGTTCCTTCCTCTTCCAAGGCTCTCACTATCATTGGATTAGAACCTGGCATCCCTAAAGTCTTATATCCATTGTGGGCTTGGGCTTCAATATATGGAGGTATATGTGTTTGGAGGCAACTGCAATGTTATTGGTATTTGGGAAATACTTTGTATTTTAGATGGCACCTCTACACATATAGGGGAGGTTTGACAAGTAGTATTCCTTTTGCATAATAAATAAGAAAACAGATTCAGTGAGACTAAAATGCTTAGGTCAAATCTCATCATAAGAGAGGGCCTGGCTTGCTGCTGTTTAACTTAGTGCCATTTCTATATTTGAAAGTTTCCGGTAAATGTGATGACTTTTCATTGTTCAACATAGAAGAACATCAGACACTTTTTTTTTTAAATCACCTAACTCAGCAGGTTGGAGGGACCTTACAATGCTGCTACAATGAAAATGAGATATTCATCCTGAAGTGTCTGAGAAGGGAGACTGGCTCCTGATGTATATTACTGGGATCCTGAATTCAGGAGTGGGGACTGAACTCTAGCTGAGAAAGCAAAAGGCAGCATTTCATGGAACCTCATTTGCAATCATCACAAAGAGCCACGTGACTCTGGCATGCCTACAGAGCCTAATATGATTCGAGCCCAGAGGCAAGAGGTCCAGTTGCACTTTATTCTTAGCATGAAAAGACACACCCTGAGCAAGTCATCCATCTCTTGGGCCTCGGCCCCAGTGTCTGTGAAATAGATTATTCTGTGTTGCCCAGAGCCACTTGGAGGGCCTGGCTATGCACAAAGTCTGACAGCCTCACATTGCCACTACTCTTTCTCTCTCCATTCCACTCCCAAGAGAAGTTTTTGAGACAGGTGCCTGAAGAAAATAAATCACATTAAAGTAATTCTGTACCGTTTCAACCCAAACTGGTATAAATGATACCTATTTTTCTATGAGCTCAAAGAACTTCCACTATATTATCACGAGCACGTGACTTGCTTACTCATATACACAGAGTAACATTTCTGTTTTATTTTAGAAGACAGATACAAGGAGATAGAAATGTTAAACTTCTGGGAGGACTGTAGACTACAGCCAAGAGCATGGGTCCTAGAATCAAACTGTCTGGGTGCTAACCTTGCTAGCTATATGACCATGTGCTACCTGTGTAATCATATGTGCTTAAGTTTCCTCACCTTTAAAATAAAGATAAAAGCAGAAGCAATTAAAAGAGTTATCAACAAAGATGAAAGAAAAGCACATATTGCTGTCATTGCTTTTGAGTGGCTAAGCAATAGCAGAGGTGGCACCAGACTCTGACTTTCCAAGACAGACCACCTTTGCTTGTTTACAGAGGAGAAAGTCAATGGGTTGCAGAAAAGCTAGGAAACATCGTCCTTAAACAGGCCCATTCAGAGGCAGTTAGTTATTCATTTAGATTGAATTATAGAGCAGAGAGGAGGTGAGGAGGTGGTCAGATTTCCAGGGAAAGTCATGGTACAGATATGAGAAGTATGTTAGGGTTAAGGAGACAAATAATGCAGATAAGGAGAATTAGATTGTGAGTGCAAGAGACCAGAGGAGGTGGCTTTGCATTTTATAGGTGGTGTCAGCGCAAAGACTAATAGGACGTAGCGATGGGCCATGTGCACCAGCTGGTAGTGTCAAGGGTCAGCCAGGTGCATATCTGAAGTTTTGTGGGAGAAGCTGCTGGCACCTGGTGAAGATAGTACCACCTACCTTTGAGGGGAATATGGAGACAGGTGAAGTTAGAACTGAGTGAGTGCAGTGGGGGAAATCTTCTTCATTTCTCTAAATAATCAGAACTTTAAAGTATGTTGAAAAATATATTTATATTCAATTATAGCAAGTGTAGAACACTTGAATGCTATTTAAAATTTCCCTTGACTCCCTTCACAAATTATTGGCATGCTCCCACTCCCAGATTTGTTTTCCCTGAATCTTCCTTTGACAACTGGAGGTGTCATCAAATAAGCAATGCCCCCTTGGCATGAGCCCTCACCCAGGGTTCAAGTTCAAAGCAATGACTGAACAGCATTAGTGGGTTTGTTGCTAACTGTGTAAGGCATTGTGAGGAGTTGAATTGTGCCTCCCCCAAAACTCATGTGTTGAATTCATAACCTCTAATACCTCAGAATGTGGCTATATTTGGAGAATGGGTCTTTACAGAGATTATCAAATTAAAATGAGGTCATTAGAGTGGGTCCAAAACCAATAAAATTTGTCTTTATAAAAAAGGAGAAATTTGGAGATAGATATGCATACAGGGAAAGGATGATGTGAACATTAAGAAAGTATCTACAAACCAATGAGAGAGGCTTAGAACAGATCCTTCCCTCATAGCCCCCAGAAACCCCAATCCTTCTAAGACCCTAATTGTGGACTTCTAATCTTTAGAACTGTGAGGCCATACCTCTGTGTTGTTTCATCCTCCTCGTTTGTGGTGCTTTGTTATGGCGACCCAGCAAACCAATGAACAAACAGGAATAAAGGGCTACTATGCCAAAGCTAAGTTGAGCTCTGGGGGTAGAGCCATGAATGTAGTTGTCCATACAACTTAAAACTAGTGGAGAAGACACTGAGCAAACAATCTCATAACTTCTTTTATTTTCTGACTACACAGGGGAACTGTAAAATATTATGCTGGTATGAAGAGATTGGTTTTATTTTCTTTTTAAACATCAGATTTCTTGGAGCTAAATGCCAGCTCAGCGGGCCACTGACATTTGCTGCTGCCTTTTACCCTGCCAGATGTGGGTCCATGAATGTACAGTCCTCCTCAGGGTTCTGGGGTCAGAAAATGTCCTTTTAGCTGAGGCTTGAAGGATGGAAAAGGATGTCTAGATGAAGAGAGTAGGGAGAGAGAAAGGGAACAGTGCTTGACACTCCAGCAGTTCCCCCAGGTGTGCCCAGGAAGTTCAGTCCAAGTTCATGTGGCCAGGAGTGTCAAGACCAAGGTCCAAGACTAGGCCTGTTCTCTCAGCCCTCACACTACCCTGCATGCTAAGTCCACTCCGGCAGCCTCATAAGGGAGGTCTGAGTGACATGAGTTGCCTCCAGTTGTGCCATAATGCAACAGTACAAGGTGAAAGCAGCACCAGGAATAGGTAAGCCAAACACTTTATGAGTGTGAGTTACACTCATGACAATGCTGAGTGCCATGAGGAATATAAAGATGATGAGAGATGTTCTCCATCCTAATTCAAAATTGACTCAATTCCAACTAAGATGAGGATACTTACTGGTTATTCATTTAGTAAGAGTTCCTCACACTCCCAAAATGATCTTTTTTAATGCGAGTATTACTTCTGGGTATGTGTGCTATCTATGGTGCATATTCTAGAATCAATTAATGAGATGCTAGCATAGCAATCTTAGCATAATTGATGGGCCCCAAGCCAAGTCTAATCTACTTGAATTTCTAAGGCAACTTATGTGACAAGATGGAATTCTCTGAATGGCTCTTTGTTTTAGGTATAGCTAATGGACATCTGTAATAGTTCCAGGCTTGGAACTTACTGAGATTATGAGAATCATAGATAATACCATCTGATCTCATGACCAAAAACACGATTATACTGTTTAATGAGATACCACTCAAATGTGTGCTAACAATGAGTGGGGAATACATTAAATGTTTTACAAAATAATTTTTCTCTAGGATATATTCATTAAGAATGATATTACAAGCAACTCAAATATAAACCCTGCAGAAAAACATTTTTTTCTCAAACTTCATTTAAATTAACATTTGTTAATGTCAGAAGAGAGCTTGCTACATTTCCCCAGCTCAAAGTGAGCCCCAAGGATTTTTTAATGTCCCCAAATTATTTAATTAAAAGATAAATAGAAGCTAATAAATAAAAAGAAAAACATTTTGATGGAAATGGAATGCAGAAATGGGGAGGATGGGGAAATAGTAGAGAACAGGAATGGAGTGATACCTTCAGTAGAGACAAAACAGCTAACAGGAAATGTGATAAATACATGAAAGGAGTAAACAGCACTTGAGACCTACACTGGTAATCAATGCATATTCAAACTACTTCAACAAATTAGGCCACCCTATTGCTTTGAAAAAAATCAAAATTACCTTGATCTTTTTCATCTTTTATTTAATAGGTTTATTTCATTTCTCTTATTTTAATTTTATTGTTTCCTTGCAGATAAAAGTCAAGAGATATGTATCACATAAGAGGTGATTCTGTGGCTATGTGTGCACATGTATGATGGGCTGAGATGGAAGTGAGGACCCAGATGCATGCTCCTTCCTTGGAGGAGGATAGGAGCAAAGCCCAGAAGAATGGCCTGTCTGCTAAGTTCCCTCCTTTTTAGGACATTCTCAAAGCTAAATACCCCTCACAACCTGGAGCTGCATTGATTCCCACAATTCCCTCACTCCTTAGCAAAGGTCATAGGTCAACTGATAGGTGTAAGGAACAATATGAGACAGAGTTGGATGACCACTCTTAGACTTTCATAAACTACCCTCCAGCCACATGCAAAGCAAAGACTACTCAACCATACTTTATTCTAGACACAAAATTAAACTGATTTCACATGTGAATGAATAAAAAGATAAATGATTGCATGCATTTTTCAGTTCTGTTCAGTTTATCATAAATGACATTGAGGTAGTTTATGTATAGTGATCATCAGGCTTTGAGGACATAATTATGCCCTCGAATTATGCTTAAGTAACTAAGGGCAATGTTTTTAGATGATATTTATATCTAAGTGGTTCACATTAAAAGCCTACAAGACCATATCATAAACATAAATTATAGGGGAGATTGCCTATTTGTAGAAATAAACTCTATGCAGCTTACTAATTTTTCTGACATCATTCAACATCCCATTTCTGATTATAATAATTATCTAAGCAGCACTGATTCTAATCTTACAATATTTCAACTAGATATCACCAGCTAGCCAACTCTTCTTATTCAACGTTATAATAATAATGAAAGTAAAACATTCTATATTTTGGATACACATTTAAGGAATATATGTAGGGTGAAGGAAAACACAACTCAATATTACAAGTTCATAGTTGAAAACAAATACCTCTACTATGTATCACAATACAAGTTAATTGTCATACTTGCTATCCATACTCTGAAATTGCACTTTATGCTAGAAAATGGTAAAGCAAGCAAACCAAGGTTTTCAGAATTATATACATGGTTTTTAAAAGAGATTAGTCCTGGGAATTCTAGCCTTCCTGACCTTCCTGTCTGCTCCAACCCATTAATTTGGGGAATCTTCCTGGATCTGTATGAGTTCCGCTTGTCTATACTGTGGCCTAGAAATGTCCTCAAGGCAGTCAGCTGGGGCAGTCGTAGGCCTTACCTTGTTTGCTTCCTGTGCCTCAGAGATCACTGTCATTCATTGCCTAATGCCAAGGGCCTTGAAAACTATTGTTTCCTGTGCATTTTGGCTGGTATTCTGGTTGTTTCTTGAGGAAGATTAAACCCAGCCTCTATTACTCTATTTGCCCCGAAGTGGAAGTCAGAAAGGACTTGTAGCAAAGTGTTTATGGAGTAAAGATTTCCAGAAAACTTTTAGAATGTATTAACAGACCAATGATTTGGAGGACATGAAGAAAGAAAACAGTGATTTCTAAGAGTTCCAAGAATTGACACTTTGGAAAAAGAAAGATCAGAATTCTTGGACTCTTCTAATATTAGTGTTTAGACAGAAATATTAAAATCAGTCAACAAAGATATATTTGCTTTGTGTATTCAAAATTCTACAAAGGAAACAATTTTCTAATGGGGAATTAGATCGGAGAACAAAGCTGAAAGGTACACTGATGGGTCACCTCCAACCCCTCCTCTCTCTCACAATCACTCATCAGTGTTTCCTATAATCTGTCTTAAAATCTGAAGACCTGGAATTTACGAAGCCTCTGCTTCTCTGGATAGATCGTTGATTCTTTTAGGAAAAGTCTTTTGGGTTTAGAAACATTATTAGTCTTTGAAAGAAGCCATTATGGCTTTGTCCCAAGTCTTTGTCATAAATGTCCTTTTATAGATTGAGGAAACATTTGTAGACCTTTTAAGTTCTCTTGTTTCTCCCAAAGAAATCCATTCAGTCCTCACCTTCTGACTTCCATTAGTTACCCAGTTTCAGACCACATTGCCAGCCTCCCCATGAATGGCCCATCTGCTGTAGCCTGAAGCCCAGGAGTTGATTCCTGCCTAGTCCCTGACCAACTAGTGTACTCAAGTGTCCAGGTCTAACCCCCTGATTGGCTTGGGTCCTTACATTTATTCATACCAGGTATTTCATGCCAAGTTCAGTTTCACATAAACATATTGCTAGACTCATCTTACCTAATTCAGATACTCTCCCACTGGCCCTTTTCTTGAGAACTGATTATTTCAAATCCATCTTCCTTCTGTTCTAATAGGGAACCAGGGAATTCTTTCCAACAAAAATAGAAAATGCAAATGAGTGAAAAAAACAAAAACGGCTGTGGCTCCAAGTCCCTTTACTTTCCTGTATGAAACAAGCTATGTTACAGTAATTACCTAGAAATATATCCCTTACTATTGGGGTTGAAAACTACTTGGCAAAATGTTCATATATTATCCATGTTCTGTTAGAAAAAAAAAAGCTAGAAAATATTATGTTCATCTTTTGGGATGCTGGAGCTTGCTGTTAGTATCCAGCGATCGTAGCATGAATACACATTATACAGAGATGCCAAGTGCATTTTCACATTTATTTCCTTAGAGAGAGAAAAAAAGTAGAAATAACGCATTCAAAATATTCATTGAATTGACCAATTTAAATACCATCTTTACATGATTATATTTGAATCAGAACATTTGTTCAGTGTAGTAAGTTTATATGTGGATTTCCAAAAATGGAAATAAAATAAGAATGCCATTTTCATGGCCTAATATAAGGGCATAGTACTATCTTTGGTTTTGCTTTTTAAAATTATTTTATATTTTGTTATTGATTCTAGAAAGAGGGAGAGGGAGAGAGAGAAACATTGATTGACCCCCTCCTGCATGTCCCCTATTGTGGATGGAACCTGAAACCTTGACAAGTGCCCTGACCAGAAACCAAATCAGCATTTGATGCATGGTACAACACTCAACCAACTGAGCCACACTGGCCAGGGCTAGTTTTTCTTTAAAAATAAATTTATCTAATTCTGGAAATAAATAAATTGTATTTTCTCTAGCTCTGGACACAAAACACCAATGAAACAGAATCAGAATGGATTGTTATAGAGAATGCCTGTTGTTTAAAACAGAAATCAAGCTATATTTTAAATACAATATAAACAAGTATTTCATCTATAGAAAACATATGCATACATGTATGTTTATATGTACATTTTAAATGTTTTAATTTGCTAGACTTATAAACATGACTAAAATATAGTTACAGGATTTTCCATAGATCACATACTTATGTCACAAACATGGGGACATTATAACTGGAAAATAAAAGGAAAAGGAGTTCCAACAACAGATGAAATAACTGAAGAGCAAAATGCTCTTCTATCACAGGCCTGAACCTTAGTCTAGGCATTATGTATCAAACCTATATTTCCATGATTATGTGTACATGAAAAAGTAGCAAAATTGCTTTAAAACTGCAGGATTAGGTATTGTCTCTAACAGGGATCTCAAATTTGCATGGAGGGTGGTGGTTGGAAGTGGTCAATGAGGAGGTATCTGTAACACTTTTAACAATAAAGATAAATTAAAAATAAAACAATACTTGTCCTTTTTTGTCTTTTTTTCTAACAGAACAGAGATGGGACATTTTTAAGTTCATTCTGGGCATCAGTATCTTTAAGGTTCCAAGTGATACTATTTGCATTGGTGGTTGAAAACTATTCTACATTGTCAAGTGAATTTAATTGGCACAGCAGTCATCAGGCTGTTTTTTTCTTATATATCCTTCCACTTAATTAAGAATGTCAGAAAATTTATTTTTATAAGCAATGGAAAAACAAATAAGTGAAAATCATACCCCCAAAGAACTCAACCATCTATACCTTTATAAAAAATTACTTAGGGTTAGAATTGAAGGGGGTTGGGGTCTACAAACACACTTCTTCAATGTACAGGTAAGAGAGTGAGATTCAGAGATGGAACACCTCTGGCTCAGGTCCCACAATACATAAATGGCAAAACCAGTGCTGGAAAACAATTCCCAAGTCTCAGTAAAAGGCCTCTAATATTGCGTGGCCTTTTCCAATCTAGAGACGTCTATTGTCCATCTATATCACATTCCAGACACTATTCTAGGCATAAGGAGAGAAAATGAACCAGCTATAGGGACTTCCTAAAGAGTTGTATAGTTACTGAGAAAAACAGGTTGGTGATAGATCACACACACACACACACACACACACACACAATGAAGCAATAGAGTAGGTTCTAAATATAAACAAGCTAATATTTAAGTAGCTTAGAATTAGATGGTTTCTCTCACTGAACCCTCACAATGACTTTTAGACCAACTAACTTCAATAGGCATAAAAATCATCCAGAGGACTTGATTAAATGCAGGTTCTGATTCACTGGTTCTGGAGTGGGACCTAAGAGTCAACATTTCTAGGGGGGTGGGTGGGGGGGGAATCTCCCAGAGATGCTGATGCTGTGCACCCTTGGACAACTTCTTGCATATTGCTATTTGGACCCCGGTTCTCCAGTTTTGCTTCCCATTAGATTCCCTGAGGGTTGGAGAAAGTGAGGGCTGGAGAAATGCCCGATTCTCACTCAAAACAGGGAAATTCAAAGGGAATGTGGGCCTTTTCATTCTTTAAAGTCGCCTATGTGGTTTGCATGTGCAGCCAGCAGTGAGAAACATTTCCTCTCAAGTAGGAAATTTCCCCTTTCACAAGGAAGAAAGCTGAAGCTTCTAGAAGATCATTGGAATGCCTACTGTCATAGGGCTAGGAAGTGGCAAGCTTGGAATTCAAATGTGGACAATTGAAATGCTGAGCCCATTTTCATAGCCACTCAGTAGTTTTCTATATTTTTATAGTTGATTGACAAGAACCAGACAACATTATAATACAATCAAGGTTATAGTAATGCACCATCTTCCCAACTCTGAAAAAATAAGAAAATGTTCTCACCTATGGGAATGTTCCGACCTAGGTCAGTGTTCGGCAAACTCATTAGTCAACAGAGCCAAATATCAGCTGTACAATGATTGAAATTTATTTTGAGAGTCAAATTTTTTAAACTTAAACTTCTTCTAATGCCACTTCTTCAAAATAGACTTGCCCAGGCCGTGGTATTTTGTGGAAAGGCCACACTCAAGGGGTCAAAGAGCTGCATATAGCTCGAGAGCTGCAGTTTGCCAGCCACTGGCATATGGGGCTTGTGAGATAGAAGCAGGAAGACCCAAGGTTGGTGGTGTGGTGTGTTGGGAAATAAAGGATTAATTCCAGAGAACTTTTTATATCTGTTCCACACCAGCATGGCCAAAGGTGAACCCAAGTGGGGGAGATGAAAGGATTGAGAAAAGATAGACAAGAGAAAGAAAGCTGGAACTCGGTGGGGAGCCAGAAGCTCCATGGAGTACAAGCCGTGTCTTTATTTTGTAGCAGATGCCACGAGGCAAAGTAAGGGCATGGTCAAGATGTTTACAACATTCTGGTGGGTCTCGATCCTACTCAATTACATGCACCTGATCAAGCTTTGTTTACTTGCAGCCTCTATCACTTAGGCACATGGGGCCAGGGTTCCGACCACAGGTTCAAGCTCACAACTACAGCTGTTGGCTATAATTGTGCTGGGAGGGCTCTGCCCTCCACGCTGGGACTTGCAGTGGCTGTGAGAGGACTGGGCCCTCTCATCAGTCCAAGGCTTGAACCTGTCCAAACACTGTAGCTGCACCCCACACATCCCACTTCTTTTGTTTTATTTTATTTTTTAATATATTTTATTGATTTTTTCACAGAGAGGAAGGGAGAGGGATAGAGAGTTAGAAACATCGATGAGAGAATCATCGATCAGCTGCCTCTTGCACACCCCCTACTGGGGATGTGCCCGCAACCAAGGTACATGCCCTTTACTGGCATCGAACCCGGTACCCCTCAGTCCGCAGGTGGATGCTCTATCCACTGAGCCAAACCGGTTTCGGCCCACTTCTTTTGTTTTAAACACGTCTATTTACATTATCCAAAATGTAAAATTGTTCAGCATAATCATAGCATCAAAACAAACTTTTGGCTATTAAAATATTCAACTCAGCAACATTAATACAGAGAGAACAAAACTCTGGCTATTAATAATAAAACAAAGCCAATGCAATACAGCAATAAGAGAAAAACCAAACTTCAGACTTTAACATTTTCAGGATATCTTACTCAGAGTCCTTAGATTTGGCTGCAAAAGACTTTACTGGCATGTAACCAATGCTAACATATCCATAAACACAGCTGAAGGAGTAGCTTCCACTCCTTGCTTTTCTGCCATTTGCTGGGCCTCAGTTGTTAGCTTCTCCAGCTGACCCCATGCTGGCCTCTCAGTCCCTTGTATGTGGCCTTCGTTACCTTCTTCTGAGCCACAACTCTTAGTCTCTTGAAGGGAGGGACAAGGAGCCTTTCTAGGTCCCCTGTGGCAGGGCAAGTCCTGCTCTCGCACCCAAATCAGCTGTTCTGCTCCCTCTGTTTCTGAGAATCAGGCTGCTTGGACAGTTGGTTTTGGGATTGAGTTGGCTGTAAAGGGTGTGGTGAGGTCAAAAATACAGTTCCTTCTACCTGGTGAGACTATGGCTGGCCCCGCTTGAAGTTTCCCTGCCTAGGGGGTATTGGGTTATTAATATCAGTCCTGGAGCGGCACTCATCTACCCAATGCTTTCCTCTCCTGCATCCTGGGCATAGTCCAGGTTGCTGGTTTACACTCTCTGTAACCTTTTGACTTCTTCTTTTTTTTTTTTTTTTGCTTGCTTTAAAGTCTTTAACAAAATGTCATGGCTTGACTTTAAGCATCCTCCTAACCAGAATGTCCATCTTTTTACAGTGCCCAGCTATTTCTTATTCCCCCCCCACCCCACTTATTTTCTCCTGCTTATCTCTATCTGCGAACTATAGGTAGGCTTGGCTGTCCCTGCCCAAATCTCCCTGAGTTGCAACCCTCACGAATTCTACACCTTTTCTGAACCCACAAAACCCCATGAGGTCCAGTGTCTATGAGCAAACAAATTACCAACAATTTACCTGTACTGTCTTCTACTTCTAGTTTTCCACTTAATCTGTATCTATCTCGTTTTCTATTTTCTTATATTCTATGTTCTCCTTAAGAAATTAAAAAAATGCTTCTACTTTTCTTCTTAAAAAATTTAAAAATGCTTTAATAAACATTGCCCCACGTTTTACACCGAGCTATTACCAAACCTCAGCTCCTAACCTTACTTTTTCTCTCAGCTTTTATTTTCCTACTTTTTATTTCTGTGCACGCCGTATTGAGGCCTTCTTTCGCCTAACTATTGTAGTTCCCCTGAACTCAGACCCTGTCCGAGCGCCACTTGTGCCATGCCAGCTCGGCCAAAAGTAAACCCGAGTGGGGGCTATGAAAGGGTTGAGAAAAGATGGACAAGGGAAGGAAAGTTGAGACTGGCCAAGAGGCAAATTAAGGGCAGGGTCAAGATGTTTACAACATTCTCCTGGGTTCCAAGCCTACTCAATTACATGCACCTGATCAAGCTTTGTTTACTGGCAGCCTATACCACTCAGGCACGTAGGGCCAGTGTTCAGACCACAGGTTCAAGCTCAACTACAGCTGTTGGCTATCACTGTGGTGAGAGGGTTCTGCCTTCCAAGCTGGGACTTGCACGTGGCCATGAGAGGACTGTGTTCTCTCATCAAAGGCTTGAACCTGTGCAAACACTATAGCCTCACCCCACATATATTTATTTATTTATTAGCAATAGCTTGCTTGGTCTTAATCATTTTTACAGAAAACTGCAGATTATCATATTGGCTAATCATACAGAAAACCAATTTTCTTGTAAATCTATGGATTTATAGACAAATCCTTGTAGACAAACACTAAATACAATTAAGCTGACCCCACTGTGCAAAGCCACTGTGCCCAGCAAGAAAGACCTTTCACTCAACTGCCTTAAAGCACTTCCATTCCAGTTCAATGAAGAAACAAATGCGAAACAACATATTTCTCCCTTAAATCCTCCAGATTTGCATGAAACATAAAGCAGCTAGCACTTCCAGCTGGTACAGAGACAAGTTGTCCTGAAACCCAAGGTGGCATCACCAAAATTTAACATAGCCTGTGATCATGGTCTGAATGACAAAATCCTGCTTCAGCTGTCAAGATACGATTTTGCAATATTTACATATGCATTTATCTACTGAATTCCATTTAGCTGCACATGGGTTCCCTAAAAATATTATTATCTTCACAGATATGCAATCTTCTATCTTCCCCCTTGATCATTAGCTTGATGAAAATGTTATTCGAGAGCAATGAGATTTTTAAAAATAAAGTTCTAGTTGCAGCTTGACTACTGCCTTCTTTATTATTCTACCTTCTAACTAGTTAAAGTGAATTGAAGGAAACATTGAGGCAAGTTGTGGACAAAAATATCTTTCAGCAACAACAGCAACAGCACTAAAGAGGTAATAATCAAATAGAATCACTTTGGAATGTCAGCAAATAAGCCAATTAGAGGAGAAATGAAAGACACACTCAGAAAAGTGCATGCATGCTGGAAATTCCTCTATATCTGTCATCGATATCCTATGACCCTTACTGCATTTTTGCCCCTTCCCCCACCAACAAAAAGACTTTAGAAGCTTTCTCTTCTGGCCAAGTTGGAAACACCCATTCCTCCCAGGTGCTCCCTTAAACAACTAAATAACCAGGACATAACACAACAATGGGGAGTCTCTGAAAGATGAACCTGGGCTGCCTAGGGGCATTGGGGCTAGACGGACATCATGGCATTGAGCCTCCTGGTTTCCTTATTGCATCCCACACCTCCTACTAGGGCACTGAAGAACCTGCATCCCCAAAACAACAGCACAGACAAAAAGGTCCAAGGAAGGTCCCTGGCCAAAGGACTGCAAAATATGTGATCTAACTACCAAAAAACATTTTTTGGCAACATTTACTTATCAGCACCCACACAGAAGGCTCTGGGCATGCCAGCCTGGCCTTCTAAAACCATAGTGGTGGCAGCCACACTCTTTGAAACTGTTGTGGTGGAGGGGCAGCCCTGATAATCTGAGTTGGTTCAAGATCAGTCTTCTATTTTCTTGAAAATAGTGCATATTCACAGCTAAATAGCTTTATAGTTTCATCCTGTAGAAACTGGCAGTGTTTCTGCTTGTATAATCCTATAACGTCATTATTGAGTGATAGTCTAGCTACATTACATCCTTGTGTTCTCTTCAGAACACACACTTTATAATTTTTTTTGCAATATGGACAGGCTATAATTTTCCAAATCTTAAAGTGCTGGTTACATTTTTCTTAATAATGCTCCCCCACTCCCAATTTATCTCTCTTTCATTGTGTTTTACATGGGTATTCAGGAAGACCAAAGCTTCATTCTCAATACTTTACTTAGAAATTTCTGCTAAATATTCAATTTTGTTGCTTGCAAGTTCAACCTTCCATAAACTAGTAGAACACAATTCAACCAAGTTATTTGCCACTTCAAAACAAGGATCACCTTTGCTCCAATTTTCAATAACCTGCTCCTTATTTCCATCTGAGACCTCACCAGACTCACCTTTAACATTCATAGCTCTACCACCAATCTGGACACAATTATTTACATGTTCTCTAAGAAGATGGCTGCTTTCCTCTCCAACTCTCCTCTTTGCTGAGCATTCACCAGAACCGTATTCAACACCCATATTTCTACCACTAGTCCCTTCATGACAATCTAAGCTTTGTCTAGTACATACCTCAAAAGTCTTCCTGCCTCTACCTTCACTCAGTTCCAAAGCCACTTCCATATTTTTTTTGTATTTGTTGCAGTAGCATCCTACTACATGGAAACAAAATTTGTATTAGTCAGCTTGGGCTGACATAAAAAAAATACCACAAACTGTGGCTTAAACAATTGAAATTTATTTTCTCAATTTTGGAATCTGGAAAGACCAAGATCAAGGTTCAGTTTCTGGTGAGAACTCACTTCTTGGCTTGTGGGTGGTTGCCTTCATGCTGTGTCCTCACATGGCCTCTCTCCTGTCTGTATGGAGAGAAATAGGCCAAGCAAGGACACAGCAAGAGAGTAGCCACTTATAGGCCAGAAATAAATAAAAACGTTCTCCAATGAGAAAAATTTAAGGGAATTTGTTGCTAGCAAAAGACTATAGATGGAATTTCCCCTACTTTTCCCAGCTGCTGTTGCTTTCTCTTTGGGACTAATGCATTTTTTAAGAGGCAGAGAGTTTCCAAGGAGTCATTCAGGTCACCCTATATTTGTACAATAATCATTGGCTTCGTTTCCAGAACAGAACAACCACATGACAAAAATGATGCATAAGCAAATTGATGGTTTCTTGGCTTTTTACACTTTCCCTCTCAAAGCACATTGTAGCTATAGAAAATTAGGTCTTTGGTAGGTAGATTGGAAATGTCAAAACCTAAAAGTTAATCTTTAAAGAATGTTTAGGATTCTGAAATACAATGCAGGTTTTTAAATTTTCATTTTAACACTTCTCATGTGATTATTTAAGAATTAAGACTTGTGCCGAGCAAGGGAAATCTACATAGTAACTACTTGGATAGAGAAGTTTGTGGGAATGACAGATAAATAACCATATGAAAGAAAGTTGAATCAGAGCAAAGTGCCTATAGACAGAACGTAAACATGAATGAAATAGAAGGCTCAGAGGCAAAGATGTAGCTAAAGGCTCTTAGTGTCTGGCTTGCTGGCAAGGGTGGCATTCCCCCTGGCATCCTCACACATGAGAGCATACACATGCACACACACACACACACACACACACACACACACAACACACACTGGGATTGCCAAGGTCTTTCAAGGAGAAATACCCCTTTATACCTCTCTGAAAAACCTATTCTGACCAAGAAGTATATTTTTCATATTTCTCTCAACCCCATTCTAAAAGAAAACATGATGTCACTTACTACACTTCTCCAGACTCTGGATTTAAGCATTTCTATGACTTTCCCTGTTCTCTGGGAACTGTGTCTCTCTCCTACTACTTTGCCTGCATCTGAGCATGATAATTGACTACCTTGCCTCTCTCTGGTAAGTGATGCAGGCCTCTCAGGCATCCTGTGCCAAAAATATGCCCCCAGAACCCCCACTAATTCCAAAGTTGCCAAAGTGTCTTGTTAGCAGGTGGCTGTTGTAATATCCAGCTGTCAGAACAGCTCCTCGTTGGCACGACAGCTTTCATTGAATTTCTAACTGCTGGTGACAGTGTCCGGGGTGGTTCTCAAGTGTCATGAATATTGGTTTCACCACCTGGACCATGTTTTCAGACGCTCCACTTGCTAGATGAACAGGACGGGAGCACAAGGAAGGGAAGGGCACTCTGGCACCTGCAGGAAATTGTGCGGAAGTTTTATGGCTCTGTGGCCTTCCTCTCCCCCTGAAGAACTAAATCTGATTAAACCCTTTCTGAACAAGGCTTCCAAGTAAAAATTATCACCTACCATGTTCTTTGTTGATTCATCAAACACTCAATATACAATGCTCTTAAGGTACTCCACACTATGTGGGGAGAAATGAAAAGCAAACAATCTGTCCTCAAATAAATTCCGGGTTACTATGAAATAAACCAATAAAAAACTATCAATGGAGGGTGATCTCTGAGCAACAAAACTCACCATGTTGTGAGAGGAGGACACATCAGGAAAATGTTCAGGCTGAGTGCTGGAGGACACGTTGGAATTAACCAGATGAAGATGTGTTCTGGGCAGGGGCAGGAATGTTCCAGCAGAACAAGAGAGTGATGTGAGATGGGCCTTTGAAGGTAAACAAAGCCTGAACTATGAAAACTTTAAATGTGCCTGTGACACTTTTTAAAATTTTTTTATTCTGAACTAATGAGACATTATTGAAGCATTTCAAGAAGGTGTTAATGAGTATATGTCACAGGAATGACTAGTCCTGGAAAAGTCACAAGTCTAACATACTGTCAGCTAACCTGGAGTTAATTAAGAGAATAGGGACTACTCCAGAGCAGTGGTTTCTCAAACTTGTCTACACGTTGGAATCTCCTGGGAGAATTTCAAAATATGCAGATACATCTCACCCCCAGAGATTGGGCTGCACTGTGTCTTGAGTTTTGGAATTGTTACAAGATCCTCAAGTGATTCCACTGTGCAAGCCAGCTTAGGGACCATTGTCTAGAACAGTGGTTGGCAAACTCATTAGTCAACAGAGCCAAATATCAACAGTACAACAATTGAAATTTCTTTTGAGAGCCAAAAATCGACTTCTGAGCATGGGCCGTGAAGTTTCAATCGCACTGTACATGTGTGCCCACATGTGGTAGTTTGTAGAAGAGCTGTGTGTGGCTCAAGAGCCGTAGTTTGCCAACCACTGGTCTAGAAGAAAAAGTAGAGTTAGAAGAGAACAAGAGCAAAGAGAAATAGTCAAAGCACTGGTGGAGGAGGAGCCTGTACAGGAGAAAGAGGAAACTTTAAGGTGGAGAACTGAGGAAGAGTAACTTCCTGGGGAAGGGAGAAGATAAGGACAGGGTAAGAATATAAGGATAGACAAGTAACCACTGGATTTGGCATCTAGAAGGACTTGAGCGGCCTTACAAGGGCAGTTCTGAGACAATGAGCTCTAGATTGTGATGGCTTCCAGAATGAATGGAAAATGAGAAGATGGAGATGATTCTCAACAAAGGTACCTACAGAGAAAGAACTGGAAACTTCAATAGTGGAGGAAAATGGATCTTCTTTAGTCATAACTTGTAACTTCTCTATATTTCACACTCAAATAATCCCCATCAACCCTTCATACAAGTTCTTTGAACAAAAGTTTCTTCCTCATAGCATCTGACCATGCTGGCACATTAGAAAACTGATTCAGCTACTAGTACCTCATTCCCAGCTCTGCTTTCCTGTTGTGTTTCCCACACAAGTCTTATGGCTGGAGAGAGAGGTTAGGACTTTGCATGTAGAAATGCAAATCAACTTGTGTGTGCTTTCATTGTTAGAGGAGGTCTCTGTTGCCTTGGAAACCAGTGTGTGTGGAAAAAGCAGTGCATTTTGTGGGCAGACGATAGAGAAATCAGGTATGCTATGTGTAAACACTGTGCATCTGTGTGAAGAAGCAATGGCCAAGTTTATTGGCAGTAGGACCAGAATATGGTTTTGGTATAAGTCACGTGTTCACTAAAGTATATTTGCAAAATGTCTTTTGGGCAGAGCAAATATTATAAGGATCATAATTTGGTGAGTTTTTCTTTGCATCCATACCTCACCGAAACCACAGCCAAAGGTGGGAAAGTCTTACACGTATTCAAGTCTTCCATTCATTGTTTCTGAGTAGTCTAAGATGTGTAATATAACATTTGTAAGTCTTAGTTAAGATTTAAATCTAGTTAAGTTTGTAGATTGTTTCCATAAGTCACCTACCAGCTATTAGGAATCTGATGTTTTTATCACTAAGGAAAATAAAAGCATTCAGGCTCTCTAAGGGAAGATGGAAAATTACAAACTACAATAACTATTATGTACTTGGAAAGATAAAAAAAAACTGTTCTTGTAGATTACTTTGAGGAATTTTGGAAAAGATTGATTCAAAAATAGCAATCCTAAAAGGCTTCCTCCCACCTGCATAAGGTCATGTCAGCCATAACCTTTTATTTATAACCTTCCCTTATAAAAAAAGGAATATCCTTGTAAGTAAATTTAATATACTTGTCTGGGTGATTTCTCCCTCATTTACACAATAAGTATTTTATTAACAATAATGTTGCTCCTGGTCTATGAATATAAAAATGTAAAAACTTGTCCTTTTCCTCAATAGCTTACAATGTATTAGGGGAGATTAAAAAATGGAGACATTCCTTTAGCCGTGTTCATGTTTGTGTTCAGTGTGAGCACATACTCCTGAAGACATGTAAGCAATCCTTCATGTTTTTACACCTCCAACCAATTTTAGACAATCAATGGTTTGATTCCCCATTTCAAATCTCGATCAAACTAGTATTGTGAGGAGGATAATTCTGTGCTGTTTGTTGGGCATTATGGGTTGGTAAAGTCCCATGTCTGAAGAAATGATGGTTAGCCTTCCAAAGTGGTACACTGTCTCCTGTTCCAGTATTTCTATGACCCTCTGAGCATTTGCATCACCCGTTAGGTAAACAAGGCCTGGTTCAGAGTCGGTGTCTATTCCTGTCAGGACCCATTTGTAGCCCCATGGCTACCAGCATCAGTCTCTCTTGGGACTTTTTCCCAGGGAATCTGCCACAAAGCCATGTGTGGTCTCTATCTTTCACTGGCAGACAAAACAACTTTTATTGATATGTTGTGCTACAGAGGATGCGAGAGGAATAAGCCTGGATGTAGTCCATCTCTGCATTGCTATTGTGCCTCATATCCACTCATTCCACTGACCCAGGTGGTTACCTTAAACTTGCCCAGGAGATATCTGCTTGTTAATTCTAATCAAATAGTTCAAATAGTTTCTTGGTGTTATCCTTCCTCCACATTGACTACTTTCTTTGTGACCAGAGTTTCTTAGATGTATTTTATGAACAATTGACCCTGAATAATTTTTCCCTTTCTGGGCAGCTCTGAGGCTAGTGGTTGAAGCTCAGCTTTACCCAAACTGGACCTTCGTTTAGCATCAAGACCCAACTCAACATTTCTTTTACTTTTATTTTAACTGTTATAGATAACTAAAAGCATATGTTTTGTCTTTTTTAATTAGTCTGCATTTCTTATGCACCAAATGAACCAACTTCCCAGGAGTTGGATCCATCGCTAAATTTCATTGGTAACTTGTACCTTTAGTAATTTACTGTAGCTGCTACATACTGTGGGTGACCACATGGCCACCCAAAAATCAAAGATTCTTCATTCTCACCCTTTCATCCTTTCTCTCCCCAAACCACATGTTTCTCTTCCCAAACCACATGTTTCTGTGAGCCAGGACCATTTGAGCAAATCTCATTTCACTGACACCATCCAAATAGGTTCTGGTACTGTTTCCAATGTGTGTGTGTAAGAGAAGAAGAGATCCCCATACCAACAAGTAATTCTCAAGATACTCCTGAATGTCCTACAATTCAGCTCAATTCTGAAATTACCTACCCAGAGATAGCACTAGATTCCATAGGTCAAGGGTTAAGTCCTACAAGACTGCACCCTGCCACTTTAGATGCCAACTTCAAGCCCAGATTGCTACCTGTACTTCTGATCAACTGGCTATACAACATAGGTTCCCAAGATTTCCTTCTGTGGCTTGATTACTAGATTACCAGCTTAATATAAAAGTATATAACTCAGAAACAGCAGGATAAAAGAAATCCATCAATCAAGGTATGGGGAAAGGGCACAGAGCTCCTACCACCTCTCCAAATGGGAACTCTCCCAGCATTTCTATGCCTTCACCAACCCAGTTCTCTGAACTATTTTCTTGAATTTTTATGGAGGCTTCATTACATAAGCATGACTAACAAACCAGTGTCCACTGGTAATTGATTCAACCTCTAGTCCCTCTTCCCTCTCCCAAAGTCAGGGAATAGGAATGAACATTACAACCCTCTAATCACTCTGCATTGCTGCTTAAAGGCCACGTGGCTATGGAGGTGCAGGGACGAATGCTAGTAATGAAGCACAAGAGTGCAAAGGAGTGAAACAAGGGAAAGAACAAGAGTTTCTTTGTCCTGGGATCTTAGTCTTCCAAGATGTCATTCTTGCAGTGGCTCCACCCCCTAACCAATTATCTTTCTCACCTAGACTGACAGGAAAGCACCTTCCCTATATCACCCCGACTTCACTGCACATGCTCCCATCCCTCTCTCTGTTTGATCCCTTTACCCAGTGATGTGCAGGGAATGGACAAAGCTACCATTAATGCTTATAATGTCTGGCCTCTTCTTTCCTATTATTATTAGCTAGCTAATATCATGGTAGAATTATTAACATAGAAGTATTCACATGTATATATATAAAGATAAGTGACATAGGCAATATGAAAGTACTGAGATAATATGATTACTTAAGGAAGTTCCTTGGAGGACATGTATATTTATTTAAACTCAAAATAGAGGAAAGGAACTTCCGGTTTTAAGATAATAAACACATTTGTGTGTTTGGATATGTCTCAACACAGCAAGGTGACCACAAAACAAAATCTTCAACTTTAATACAGCCAGAGACATCTGTTACCTCAAACTACAATATGTAAAGCAAGTAAAGAAGTAGAAATTGATTTAGTAAAGCATAAGAAACTGAAATGGAAGTCTTTGCAGAAAGAAACGCTATTATAAAATAAACAATTAAACACAGAAAAGTCAGAGACAAATATTGGAGGCAGGCATATGAAGTGGGAGATTAGGCGTAACCAGGGATGAAAATCCACGAGGAGAAATTCATTCTCTCCACCAAGGGTTACAGAGCACATGCTTCTCTGTACTGAAGACACAATGGCAAACAACCCCCTGCGGCTGTACAGATCACATTCGAGTGGTGGGGAGTGTGGCCCCTGGAGAGGTCAGTAAACCATGTGACCTGCCCAGTAGGCTAAGTGCTGTGGGGAAAACGGAGTGAAGGAGGGTGGGGCAGAGCAGGTGATAGTTTCAGTTCACCATGTTTCTGTGTGCACGTGAGTCTGGCGCTTTGTCCCAGGGTCGGTGAGTTTTAACCACTTTTTCTATGAAATCTAAGAAGAAGAGAGAGACCCTGGGGAAGTATAGGAAATGAGTTTTTGTGGGATGTGCGTGCTTGGTGCAGTATTTCAACTGAAACTGACATCATGAATCAAAATGATTCTTAAAAGTAGAACCTCTTATAGCCCAGGAGGTGAGTTTTCCTCTTCACATACAAGAAAATAAGTATTCCCAATTTAAAATCCACGGAGAGTGTCATTACTGATGGAAGATGGGAGAGGAACTGAAAATACCCTAAGATGACACATGTGTCCTTGAGTCCAAGGAGGCAGGGAGGACATCAGATGCAGAGAGACCTACAGTACTCCTTTTCCTTCTAGCAATTTCGGGAATGAAGAGATGGTGCAGGAGAGGAGTGCAAAGAGCCTTTAAAATTTTATTTATTTGTGTGTGTTTTTTTAAAATCCCTTCACACTCTTGGAATAGTTACATGTCAATCAAATGTTTAAAAAAATACAAGTTTCAAATAATGCTTCTAGCATCCCAAACTGATATGTACAATTTCCTTATGTTGCCTCTCTCTTGACCTAACTTTATCTAAAACGACTGACCCCACACTTCTTTTCATTATTCCTGATAGTTTACAACCAAGCAGTTCTAACGCATCTTTTTCATAGGTTCTAGTCCCCAGCACCAGTTGTTTGGAAATGATTGTTCTTGTTTTTAATGTGAATAAACACCAAGGACGAAGTAGGTTGGTGCTATCCAGTGGAGACCACAATTAACTATCAGGAGAGAAAATGACACTGAAAGTACAGACTTGGGGAAGCCACAAAAACTCACACAGGGACAGTGACTCATAATTCTTTGGAAAAACACCACTGTTTCTATTGAAAATAACAATGTCAGCTGTTAGGGGAATCTCCAAAAACAATATCTGGGACGAAGTCCTTGATATGTTGTCCATCTTATATATTATAAATCCTGGGACCTCATTCCCGGGAAAGTGCTGGTAAATGAAGCCAAGACCAATTTAGTGTTAAGTGTCTGATGCAAAATGATACCGAGTTGCTCCTCTCTTTGCCTTCCAGACATCTCTGTGAGGGTGGGTGATCTGTAATACTTTATTCTGAATGCTTTCCCTCTGTTTTGGGCTAAATTGTTCCCACACAGAATCCATATGTTAAAGTCCTAATGTCTAGTACCCAGAACGTAACTGCATTAGAGAAATAAGAGTTATTGAATTAAATTAAGGTGATTTGGGTGTGCACTAATCCAATATGACTGGTATTTTGAGAGAGAGAGAGAGAGAGAGAGAGAGAGAGAGAGAGAGAGAGAGAGAGAGAGAGGGAGAGAAAGAAAGAAAGAAAGAAAGAAAGAAAGAAAGAAAGAAAGAAAGAAAGAAAGAAAGAAAGAAAGAAAGAACAAAGACAGGCATTGAGCGAAGACAGTGTCAAAGACGCAGGGAGAATCCAACCATCTGTGAGCCAAAGAGGCCTCAGAAAAAAATCAACCCTACTACCTGTTTATAGCCTCCAAAACTGTGAGAAAATAAATTTCTGTCCTTTATCCACATGTCAAAAGCCTTTATGGAGGAAAATATAAGGACGGATTCCAATGTCATAGTACCCTTCAGAGTTTCATGACATTTTAGGTTCCAGGTCCCCCACCTTTCTTTATATATCTTCTGATGATGATTTAGTTGTATGTTCTTAGTAGGATTAAGTTATAAGAAGGGAAAAAATGTGGCTGGGAATGAAGATAATAGACCTGCTGTTCAGAAAGGAGCTAGCGAGTGCAGTCATTGAAGGCAACTCTGCTTCTACTGACACTGAAATGATGAGCAGCGTAAATCTCAGCATGCGGAACAGGCTCACTGACTCGGTGATTCTCTCTCCTGAAAATGAGAAGGGCTTCTGACTCAGGTCCCATTCACCAGAAATCCTGACTGCACATCAACAGCAATAAACACATGAAGGAAATGTCAGCTGGGTTCAGCTGGGCATCTCTGCCATCTTTTCACAGTAGGATGTTGGCAGTGCTGAAATGTATAGGATGAGTGCTGATGCCTTACGTTTTCTTTTGCATAGGACCTCATGCATACCTTATGTGCTCATGCATGCGTGCGAATGCTTACACACACACACACACACACACACACACACACACACACACTTCACTATGGAAAAGTTTCTATTGGGAATTTTTTTCCTCTAATGTAACAGCTTCATGACAAAAGTAATTTAGCTTTAATGGGTATGTTTTCCTCAATGCTTGATTGTTTAATGGACTTAAGTGTTACACTCAAATCACAGCATGTTGATGAGTCCAACAAAGTAGTTGCCACCAAGAGATCGTATATTCAGAACAGAGATGTCAGAAACTGCACAAATCATTCAGAGTGAAGTCCTCTCCCTTTACTGCTATTAGAAAACGAGAGAGCTTTTAACAAAATCAGTATTACCAAATAGTCTCATCCATTAACTAAAGGGTAAGGAAGGAAAATTTATGTCAGTCTTTGCTTTGCTTTGAGAGGCAACCAATTAAGTAATATTTTATGAATGTTTTATATGTAATCTAAATTTGGTATTCCAGCATTGGCCTAACCAGCCTTCATACTTCTCTATATGATCTTCAGTTATTAAAACAAATAAACAAACAAATAAACAAAATAAACACTACCTGAACTGTGACTGGTAGGTCACTTTACTTCTGGCCTACACAGACAATCTCATCCTGGTTACATCATGACCAAAGAATTGGAAGGAATCATAATAGGTTATCAGGTGAATCTCAAAGAAAATAATTTAAATTATCCACAAAAATAATAGTTGTCAATGTTTTTCCTTTGTTTTTAAAATTTTCCCCTCAGGTATTTTACAAAATTCTTTAGAAATTCACCCTTGGTCTGGCTAAACTGCTGCAGGAACAAGAATTACCATTATCTCCGCAGACAGAGTCCTGAGAGCTATATTAGAATGATTCCTACTAAAAACCCATCCTGATAGCTTTAATCACTGCTGCCCTCCACTTTCTATTGCTAAAGAGGCCAGAGCATTATTACTAACAATAAGCCATATTTAACAATTTGTTTGGTGCTTTATAATAGCATTAGAAGCCTGATACACAAAATTTGTGCAAGAGTAGGCCTTCCTTCCCCCAGCTGCCGGCACCAGCTTCCCTTTGGCACCTGGGACCCAGGCTTCCCTTGCAGCCCTGGCTTCGCCTGGAAGGATATCTGAGATGATTAGCATATTACGCTTTTATTATTATAGACTAGTGGTCTGGTGCATGAAATTCGTGCATGGGTGGTGGGGGAGAGTCTCCCTCAGCCTGGCCTGCACACTCTCCAATCTGGGAACCTTCAGGGGATAACCAGCAGTCAAAATCTAGAACTGTTGGCTCCTAACCACTTGCCTGCCTGCCTGATTGCCTCTAACTTCTTCTGCCTGCCAGCCTGATTGTCCCTCACTGCACCCCTGCTGGCTTGATTGCCCCTAACCACCTCTGCCTCAGCGCCACATCTGGGACCCAGGATTCCCTCCTACAGCTGAGAACAGGCACCCAGGACCCAGGCTTCCCTCCCTCTGGTCATCCATAGGTGCCCAAGCCCATTGCAGCCTCAGGGGATGTGGGCAGGTGGCTTCACCTGGGCTGCAGCTACAAGTTCTAGTGCCCGGGACCAAGGGGAGGGCAACATCTCCGTCTCCTGGACCACACCCAGCCACAGGTACTGGTGCTCAGACTGCAGGGTAGATGGCTTTTCTGTCTACCAGGCTATAGCCAGCCGCAGGTATTGGCACCTGGATAACAGGCAGGAGGCTTCTCCGTCTTCCCTGGAATGCAGTGTGGGTGACTTCTCCGACTGGCTGCAGCCTGGGATCATGGGGCAGGCGGCTTCTTCATCTTCCGGGCCGCGCCCAGCCTCAGGCACTGGAGCCGGTTTCTCCATCTCCCCTAGGATGTGGGGCAGGTAGACGTGAGGCTTCTGCTGCTAGCTGCAGCCTGGGATCACGGGGCAGGCTTCTTCATCTCCTGGGCTGCAGCCAGCCTCAGGTGCTGGTGCCCAACTTCTCCAACCTCCACAGACCTGGAGTGGCTGGGGGGCGGGCCTGCCACCAGGTTTTCAGGTTAATTTGCATACTCACTCTGATTGGCTGGTAGCGGAGTGATGATAATTTGCATGGTTCTTTTTTATTAGTGTAGATAATCCTATATGCATGATTTCATTTGATTTTGAAATAACTTTAGGACATTTTTAAGGCAACTATTAGTCCTCCTCCCCCCTTTATCTGAGGATGGCTTGCTGTTAAGATTCACCTAGATCTAAATGTTAATATGGGGATGATTTATTAAGGAAGTACTCCCAGAAGCAATTGGAAAGGGAATAGTGAATTAAGACGGGGGAACAGGAAAAGCTAAGTGAGGATGTGTTGTGAGGCAAAGTCCCAGACTCACTCTGATCCCACAGAGGAACTCTGAGTGTAAATGATGCTCCAAAGTCTGTATTGACTCCATCAAAGGCTTCTGTGTTCTGGCACCAACTGGGCATCAGCTAATGGCTGCCCAGAACGTGTAAACTTGCAGGAACCTCCCTCCCTCCTTCCCATGTCCTGAAAAGACCTGTGAGTGCTGTGTTGGCAGGAAAAGCACACAGAAGTCAGGAGTGGTCACGGATGGTCAAAGAGGCAGAAAGAATCTGGGCAAAGCACTGAGAGTCTTCTCCACCCATTTGACAGTGGAGGGCTTGAAATTCTCCAGGTGCTCCATGTTTGCTTTTACTCCCAGGCACCACTCAAATGCCTTGTCTCACTCTCCCCTGCTGTCCACTTGAGCAGCTCCTGTTCATGCTCATTCAGCACAAAGCTCACCTTTCCTTCAAAGCATTTTCCTGCGCCATCCTATGTAGAAGTGCTTTCTATCTTTTCTCCTCTTTGATGTACACCAATATTAGGACTCTTATTACACATTATCTTAAATACCTGTGATCTTTATTGGTTGGTCTTGTTTGTTAAACTCTGAGTTCATGAAGGGCAAGGCTGGCAACTTATTCATGTCTGTAAAGCTTGGTACCTTTCAGAGTCTGGCACACTTACTGAAGACACTTAGCAAATGAACTTAAATCAACCAGTGGGAAATCCAGTGATTGCTCCACTGTAGGCAGGTGGGAAAACCTTATACCACTTTTTTTTAAGTGTACGTGTACTCTCCCTTTTTAATGATTTCTCCATGCTTTTTGTTTTATTGTGAGAACATCACTTACCATGAGATCTACCCTCTTAACTAATTTTTAACTGAAAATACCATAGTGTTGATTACAGATTCAATGTAGTGCAGCAGATCACTGTAACTTAATCATCTTGAATACCTGAAATGCTATGACTGTTGAATAGCAATTCCTCATCCCTCTCCCCCACACAGCCCTAACAACCAATGATCTACTCTCTGCTTCTGTGAATTTGACTGTAAGTGGAGTCATGTAGTCCTTGTCTGGGGACTGGCTTATCTCACTTAATGTCATGTTCTCAAGTTTCATCCTTGCTGTTGCATATGGCAAGATTTCATTATTTTTAAGGCTGAATAATATTCTACTGCATGTGCATACCTTGTTTTCTTTATCCTGTTCACAAGGGAATGTTATTGGCATGTAATGAGGAGGATAGGGGGAATTTATGTCAAATGAAGAAATGTTCCTTCCCTAAAATACTACCAACATGCCCTTGATACTTACATGTCAAAATCTCTTATAAACAGAGATCTCCAATCAGCATGTAAGAGTCATGCGTAGAAACAAATTACAACATAAATAGCACAGATAGGCATTACTATTAGGAACCACACAGAGTTCTGGCTTTGTCACTGACTCCAGTGTGTAACTTGGACAAAGTCTCTTATCTTCCCTAAATTCATCAAGAAAAATGGAGATAGCAACACACAAGCAAACAGAATGGGGCTGAAGAGTAGGTGATAACACAGATGGTAGGCATTTGAAAAGGTACATGCTTACCCCCTCCCTTTTTTTTTCCTTTTTGGCATATCAGCCTTGAGTCATTTTTCCATAAACCTGGGATCTTGTCCATGTCTCTAAGAACAGGAGAACAACCCCATTAAAAAATACTTGGTATCTGCTTGAACACAAAATAGGTTTAGTCTACTTGTTTTTCTCCTTTCTGTTGGAAAACAGTTACTAGTGATTTATTATTGAGAAAAGTAAAAGAATTTTAGGTCATATACACAAATAGTACATTGAGGAAGGGATCATAAGCTGTGAAGCTATGATTTGGGGGTGGGGGGGCAGGGAGGACAAAGAAGAACTACAAGGCAGGATAAAAGCCAAATACTTGAATGTTTATATTACCAAACCAAACTTGAGTTTATTTCTTGGTGAACAAGGAGCCAGACATTACAACAGTAGTTGCCATGCAAAGAGAAATTTATTTGCAGTAAAAACGGAGCCCCTGGGGAACAATTTCCAAAGCCACGGCTCCCTGAACCTGGGAGCTTCTATGCGATTATTCTAGTGAACTGAACTAATACATATTTATGAGGAAAGTTTCCTCACAGCATGTAGGGGCCGCATTAGGCTGGCACATGCACAGAAGCAGGTCATACTTCTACATGCTGCCCATGGTCAGCAACCCCAGAGGCTGGGATTTCTCTGCTATAATGAGCTCTTGGTCTCTGGGCTTTCTTCGGTGGTTTCCTCAGGTGGCTACCTAAAGGCCCTATCATTTCCTGGAAAATATGCAAGCAGCACAGTTCATGGAAATTGTAGTAACTTTTTCAGTTGAGCTTGGGATGATCTACTTAGCATGGAGTGACGTGTTAGCTTAGGGTGACCTACTTAGTTTGGGGGTGATACCTAGAGTCTAGCACTGCCAATAAATGAGGCTTATAATGGCGCTCCTGAGTCATCAAGAAGAATGTCAAGAGCCCGGCCAGCATGGCTCACTGGTTGAGCCTCAACCTATGAAGCAGAAGTCATTGTTTGATTCCCAGTCAGGGCACATGCGGGTTGTGAGCTCGATCCCCAGTATGAGGTGTGCAGAAGGTAGCCAATCAACGATTCTCTCTCCTCATTGATGTTTTTATCTCTCTCCTTCTCCCTTCCTCTTGGAAATAAATAAAAATATATATTAAAAAATAAGAATGTCAAGATATAGCCTCTATACAATGTTTAACAAAAGCAAAGAACTATGTGGGGGAAAGCTTAGAGTATCAATATTTTTTAAATGCATTTTCATTTTCTAAAGTGCTAGCCATCAACTAATCTGGAGGCTTACCTATGTGAATGCATGTTTCTCTCAATAGGCATAAATCAAATCAAAACAACATTTTATATACCATTTATTTATGAATGTTAGAACAGAGAAGAGCCAATAATATTAGGGGACTTGTGCATTGTTTCTATTGTCAATGGTTTTGTATCATGATGCATGGACTTGGCGAAGCCTAAGAACATTGAATAACAAAAATCTAAAAGCATTACTGTTGTAAATCCAATTAAACCTAATAAAAAGATAAAAGAGGTGACTGCTACTCCTGAGGATAAAGATTTCCAAAAGTAAATAAAGGAATTTGAACCATGACCCCTACTTTCCCATAAAAGCCAAGATGAAATGCAAAGAGAAATCCACAAGATTTGAGCTGGTAGTTCAAAGCACTGGCTAGCTATCAAAGTTCCGCCCAGGAAAATACAGACTAAGGAAATGCAGAGGAAAAGTTTCCCCAACTGTAGTAGTATTGATTCAGGAATTCCAGACCTAAAATGTCGGTTCTGGAGAGAACTTCAACATGTGTTGGCCAGCCCACCCACCTGGCCCTCCACTCGCTGCTGCTGCTGCTGCTGCAGTCTTCCACGTGGGTCACTCAGCAGAGACTTGGCCCTGGAGCAGATCATTCCTGTTTTGAATCATTCTATTTGAACATCCCTTCATGTAATCAGCTGCAATAGGCCTCCGGGTGTGACAAATATAAAACATAATGAGCTTCACCTCACGATGGATGTAGGGTCAGCCTTGCAACCCCATGGGATGGCACCGGTGATGCGTTTTTCAAGCCTTTTATCTGTGTCTGTTATTCAAAAGCAAGTTCATGTTTAAAAAAATAATCACTCTGATTTCCCCTTTTTCTCAGAGTTCAAACAGCTTGCAAATTCACATCAACCCATCCAGTGTTGCCGCATTTAATAATAAATTTCTCTTTAAGTTTAAATTCTAAACAGCTGTTCTGAGGATCCTGAGTTGGAAGTCCACTCCAGGCATCACATCTGATCAAAGATGAGACTGAAGAAATAAAAAAGGAGCCTACACATTGAATTGTGATATGAACTATGACGCTTAAGGAGCCACTACTAGTATACCAGATAAAACAGTAACAAGTAAATTCACCACGGAATCTATGCTGACACCCACTTTCCCACTCAGGGAAAATGCACAAACGAACCCTGTTGAATGCTTTACACATGCTCTTTTAGTTAATCCTCCCACTCATCCTAGAGGTGGGTACTCTAGTATTCCCATTTGGCAGATGAGGTCATGGAGATAGAGATAGGTTCAGGAATGTACTCAAGGTCACTCACCTGCTAGTGTGACACAAGCTTAGCAGGGAGGATCTTTACTACTGTGACCTTCTGCTTGGCATTAATGGGGAGTCAGGGCACAATCCTCAATGCTCCTTTAGGTATTGCTATTCGCTCTCTGCTTTGGGCTAAATCACTTGATTTTTTTCCTTTGCACCTCTCTTCCTCCCCTACTTTCTCTCCTCTTTCTCCACTCTCTCTTTTCCTCTTCCCCATCCTCTTGATCTTCTACCTTCTCCCCCTTCTCCTCTCTTTTTTTTCCTCTAAAATCATAGAATTTCACTAGATTACATCTTTGGTCTAGTTTTAGCTTACATGTTCTATGAGTCCATGCCATGAACAGTTAAGTATGACAAGGAATAGGTATGGAGTAGATGGTCCTGATAATATTCTTGAAAGTTTTCCTTCTCCGGATGAAAATCATTTATTTAAAAACTGAACTCAAAATGGTTTACTGTTTTTAAAGAAAGAGGAATGCAAAATTGCAGGAACTGTGTCATCTTTGACTTTCACTGAAATGTGATTCAATTACTTTCCAACATGAGGGTAAAACAAGTAAGTAAATTGACTGGAAACAATATGCCCATGTTATTTTGGAGAGTAAATGTTTTAAATTAATCTTAAGTAAGTTCTGCAATTGACGGTGTCACTTTTCAGTTCCCACTGCATAGTTCTTTCTTCTCAGAGACTGTTATTGAATATTTTTGCCTCTTTTGCACAAAAAACAATTGTCCATCAGGAAAAATGAGCAGCACCTGATTGGGGCTGTTAAGAAGGGGGTTGAGTCTTCCATTTCTCTTTCACAGCTAATAACCTCCATTATCATTGAATACCTATGGAGATGAGCCTTAAAATAAGCATCCTTCCAGATTTCTCCATGACTATAATTATATTTCAAAATGGGAAAATCACATTTTCCATTTAAAATATAATTGCCTTTGCTAAGATGTGAATAAACGAGCAAAATGCAGCTGTTTCTAAAAGCTTGTAAATGTCTGTCATACTTTTCTATAGCTGCACTTTCTCCCATGGAACACAATTTTCAGTTCCATATCTGTAGTGCCACAATCACCTCTCGCTGACACAGACAGAAATGCATTTGATTTATTTACAAGTAGAAAAGATAAACCTCTTTCATAAAGCTTGTTTACAATAAAGACTGCTGCTAGCTGTGCATCAAAAGGCTGCTTGCACAATGAGAAATATAAAAATAAATTCCTAATCATCATTAAAAGCAGAACTAAAAAAAAAATGTTTTCAAATATTGAGTGGGGATGGCACTGGGAGAGGAATTATGGATTTTATCTACAAATGCAGACTCCAATGAGGAAATTTCAGACTTTGGAAGCCCCACCTTTAAATTGTCATTGAAGCATTGTCACAGCACTTAATTTTGTACAGTGATGTATGAAGAATCAATCGTGAAAGTACAGCTGCTAGATCTCATAAGGTGTGAGTAGCTGGGAAAGTCTCACCACCAAAGCACTAGGAAGACATTTTTCTCTCCTTGACATAGTCCTCTTGTACAAACACCAAAGCAACTGTTGCTTCTGCAATCTAATAAGACAGCTATTTTTGATATTTATTAGTTTAATGATTAGCACAGGTCAAAAACTCAGTGTCCTCATTATCAAATGGACTAAAAAGTCAAATCCTATTAGGGTGTTTTGAAAGTGAAATGAGATAATAGGTGCTTTTAAAATATTTTGTAGGTTATAACATGCCACAGCAAGTGTAAGTTAATGGACGTGTTAAGATATCAGATTACACAAAACTTATAATTCATGTCACTTTAAGTATGAAGTGATTGATCTGCGCTTCAAAGCAGCATTAGTAATACCAACATTCAAAGCCAAGAGGGTGAACACCCTGAAGATCCATTTTGAGTTCCTACTTCAAGCAGAAAGTGGTTCCTGGCAAATGGGTTTTAATCACCTCCCTTCTCATTATCTCCTGCTCAATCATGAAGCTGATGCTGAGAGTGGGCAAGGACAGGTATGAATCCCTCCTGGAGAACTCTGACTGAAGTTGTAACTCTGTCCTTACACACTCATCATCCACACTTGCTCTCAGATCAGCGTGTGAGAGGTGGGAAAGAGACCATTGTGTACTATGGACACACGAGTAAACTGATGCTGAGAACAGCTGGGAAACATGCTCAAGACCATGTCAGTCAATGTGAAGTGGTAAGAATCCAGGACTGCCTCTGAATCTTTTTACTCTCTCAGTTTACGTAAGGATTATAGAATCATTTCTGAAATACTTGCCAGCTGGCCCTTTGAAGCAGAGCCCTGACAACCAAATCATAGTCAGTTTCTAATGCAGTAGGCATTCGTTTCATCTTGTGCTAATAACGGAGGCATTCAACACAGTGCCCAGTTTGCAATATTTAAATCCGTTTGTTAGGTCACCTTTAGAGCTAAATATTTCTTCTGTATTTTCTTATACTTCTTTCCCCAATAAAATATGGGAGGAAAAAAAGATAGAAAGTAAAAAAGGTAACAGGCATCACAAAGGCAAAAGAAGAGTCAATCTTTTCTAAAATGCTGCAATCTCAAATAATTTATTATAAAACAATGCTGACATTTATTAGATAAAATTTAATAACTTATTTTTCTGTATTATCTCTAAGATCTCTTGAATCATTCAAGTTTCAAATGTCAGACACATTAGGCAGATTCCCTCAACAAAGGAGCAAAATGTTCTTTTAACCAAGCGAGCACCGTGATCACACATTTATTATAATGCTAAGCAAACGTCAGCATTGCTTATTCTTTCGGTGACTTAAATTTATAACCAAATCAATAGTCTATTATAGTCACAGCATCTTTGTGTGTATGATAATTTTGCATAATCCATAGACACAAATAAGCAGAGGAAGAATGAAAAGTGTAAAGGGAATAAAATCTATAGCTTTTTCAGTCTTGTATTAGGAAAAAAACAATTTCTGCTTTTCTAAATACATAATTCTTAATCTTCATTAAATAACTAAAAACCTAGAAGAAAAAGAGGAGACCAACAAATATGATTTTCCTTCTTTCTATATCCCATTCGCCCTTCTACCCTGGGCCTTGGGGAATGTTGGTTGTACTCTGAGCGCACTGGCCGCCATTTTCCAATAGCTTGTGCTTCCTACTCTGCAAGAACTAACCTAGTATCCGTGCTATTCTCTCCAGAGAAGGTACTCCCATTACCCCAGCTCCCAAGTGAGGAGATAAGCCTTCCACTTCCTTAATTCACAGGGTCACTTTCATCATAGTTCTACTGCTATCTCTTAAAAATCTTTTATTTGCTTCTACTGTGCTTTCTTCATTCTCTTCAGTAGCATGTTTTGATCTCCAGGACATTCTGCTGACTTTCCTACTGACTTCAACACCTGGTTCACTTTCTTTTCCACTGTTTTCCACGATTCTTTGAAAAGTCAGTCTGGACCTAAATGATTCTTCTAACAAATTAATCTGATAGTCGCAAAGCCTCTTTAATGCCAATTGCTTTTACTCCACTCTCCACATCAACACAAGGCATCTCCAACTTCAGTATCATTTAAACAATTGCAACCATACCTGCCTACCTCACCCTCTCTTCTGTTTTATGAAACTGATCTTATATTCACTGAAAGCTCTTGACTACTTCTCTCAATCAAGTCATCAGCCCTCTTCTGGCATCTCTGTCTCATTTCCTAGCCTAGACCTCAACATTGTTTTTCAGGGCCTTAGATTATCTCTCTTCTTCTTTTTAAAAAAAATATATTTTATTGATTTTTTTACAGAGAGAAAGAGAGATGGATAGAGAGTTAGAAACATCAATGAGAGAACCATCAATCAGCTGGCTCATGCACACTCCCCATTGGGTATGTGCCCACAACCAAGTTATATGCCCCTGACTGAAATCAAACCTGGGACCCTTCAATCCGCAGGCCGACACTATCTGCTGAGCCTAGCTGGTCAGGGCCTCGTCTTTGTTCTTCGACAGGTGCATCTTGTCAACCCCTGTTTTAGACCATTTGCTTTTTGATTCTGCACCACAGAGAGTAGCTAGATAAAATGGTAAATGTATTTTGATCTCTTCCCTTATAAACTCAGGTTCTCCAACTTGTGCTGTATGAACCATTCTACCAAGTCCCTGAATCTCAGCCATAACTGACTTATAACCCTGTCTTTCTAGCTTTCTTTATGCCCTTCCTAATCACTTCCAAACACTGACTTCCTTATAAGCCCTTTAATACTCATTGCACCTAAGAACTGGCCTTTGCATTAGGGTCAGCTCAGGGCCAGGTGAAGGCCCTTGACCGGCACTGCAACATGGTGTTGGAGACAGTGCAGCAGATGTGAGCAGAGATCCCCAAGAGCAGCAAGGGCAAGAAGAAGTCCAAGCCAGTCAACAAGAACCGCTACATCTCTAAGATGTTCCTGCGCAGGGATTCAGTTATCCTGGTCCTGTGGAACCACTCATTGCTTATCACTGGCCTGCGCTTTGTCCCCAGAACTTGCTCCCCCATCCTGCAAAGACCTGTGCTGTGTTTTTTTTCTAAAATAAAAATAAAGAATACTGACTGATGCATAGTTAAGCTCTCACCAGCTGATGTGTATGTGTTTCAAGAGACAGTGGTGTTTGCTCCAAAATCTATTTATACCAGTTATGTTTGTTATAATAATTATGTAAATTAATAAAATATCACATAAGCCATGAATTATTAGGGGAAGAGTGTTTTAAAATAGATCTACAGTGAGTGCGTTGAGAAAAATGAATAAAGGCAAACATTATGAAATGTTTAGTTTGGCATGAGCAACACCATCTCAAAATTCAGACAAAAAAATAATAAAAAGCATTTTCTTTTAAATTTAGCTTGTTTACAAAAATACATAAATTTCTATTCATATTTAAAAACTGAAACTGGAATTCATCAATTTTAATTGCATCGTAGAGAAACTTAAGCCTCTACAAAAATAAAAGACAATAAGGAACAAAGACCCACAGGGTCATACTAAGTAATAGCCTTGGCCATAGATTCAAAAAATATAAATAAATGTCCTTTCCATGTATAAAAACAAAATGTGTAAGGTATGAGTGTGTCTTTAATTCTCTGCTTCAGCCTGATTTTTTTCTTAATTAATCAAATACATGTCCTTATCACACATTTCTGCTGCTGTAAACATCTGAAAGCTTGTTTTCTCAGTGAAGTGAAAGGCAATGCGGCCTTGGAAGAGCAGTGAGAGAAGCGTTGGAGGTTTGGAGAAGGTAGGAAGGAGCGGCATAGTTAAACACCCAGGACAGCAGGAGTGACACCCCAGCTGAGCCAGGTGAATACCGATTTACAGCAATACCAGCCTGATCAGAGGACTTTTCTCCAGAAACCCTCTGCTGCTTGGAAGCACGCAGTGAGAATGTGGGTGGCTGAACTCATTAAAGGCTAAGGTTTTACCAGGTGGGTGGGACCAAAGCAAAGGAAGGCAATGGAGTAACAATATTTGTCAGGAGGCGAATATAATAATGAATCATAGAATATACACTAGACAAAGAAGGATGATAACAATAGCAGAGCCAGTGGAGAGCAAGTTGCGGGATTCATGTTTAGACTTTGCAATGAGATGGAAAAATTACTTGAGCCTGTGAGCTGAAAGGAATGGGAGGTTTCAATTTGAGATTTCAGAGGTGATGTCGTTCCTAGTGAGGATACAGTACAAGTGGTGGCCATGGGCAGCTGTCAAATAGGTCATGGGAAAGCGGTGGACTAGGAGCTGAGAAGCCAAAATGTGAAGCCACCTTCCTGAGTGTTGAAATCTAAGATGACGGCAAAAGTTTGGGTAGAAAAAAAATGATGCTCTCTAGGGACTAAAGTGTTCAATGAATGAATCATGTGAAATGAATTTTGATTGTTAGGAGTGAAGAGGCATACAAGCAAATGAGGTGCTTCAAAGAAGCATCATCAATTTTATTTTGTTGTTTTCAAGAGAAAAGGACACCCATGTAGCTGAAATGATAGGGAAAGGGGTGTCCAAGACATCCTCTAAGGCAGTGGTCAGCAAACTGCAGATCCTGAGCCTCATGCGGCTCGCGAGCTGAGGTTTGCCACTCTCTTGACTAAGGGGTTTGCTGACCACTGTTCTAAGGTAACTGAGATACCAGAAAAGAAACTCAACCTCTTTTGGAAGGGCCACAGGGGAAACATTATCAGAAAAGAGCTGGCTTTCCAGCAAGTAGGTAACAGGAAGGTTCCCAGAAATGAAGATGCTGCTGAAGGTTCCCAGAAATGGAGGTTCCCATAAGGATGGAACGAGAGTGAGAGGTACTTGTCTGAGAACAGAGAGCAAATAAACGGCCCTGCCAGAATTCAAACCCAAGTGTCTATGTGTGCCTGGTGCCTAGGCTGGGTCATGCTGTTTACCAGAGAGAGAAAACCCACCCAAATTAGTGAATTGGATGTCGGAGGTAGGGAGATACATTTTCAAAACTCTTTCATTAATCTCTTTTATTCTTGACCACTGCAAGGACCTTAGGATGGTGATTGTGGCATTGTAGCTGAAAGTGTAACAGAGATAAGAGATTAGTTAGGCGGTCCCAGGAAACTCAGACTTCAAAGCTGTGGGGAGCTAGCAAGGCCAAGGCATACTCAGCGCAAGGGCGCTTTATGTGCCGGCCAGCACGGCCAAGGGTGAACACAGCTGGGGATGATGAAAGGATTGAGAAAAGATAGACAAGAAAAGGAAAGCTGGGACTCGGTGGGATGTTGCTTCCCTGATGGGGACCCAGCAGCACCACGGACTATAAGCCATGTCTTTATTTTATAGCAGATGCCACGAGGCAAAGTATGGGTGTGATCAAGATGTTTACAACATTCTCGTGGGTGTCAATCCTCAATTACATGCACCTGATCAAGCTTTGTTTACTGGCAGCCTCCATCACTTGGACACTTGAACACGTGGGGTCACGTGTTCGGACCACAGGTTCAAGCTCACAACTACAGCTGTTGGCTATAACTGTGCTGGGGGCGGGGAGGGGTTCTGCCCTCCAAGCTGGGACTTGCACGTGGCCACGAGAGGACTGGGCCCTCTCATCAGTACGAGGCTTGAACTGTCCAAACATGATAGCCACGACCCCCGCACAAAGCTCCACATAGCCTCAGAAACTTGATGTGAACATCATAACTCAGGTGAGCCTTTTGGAGCTGGCAGAGGCACTACATCAATTGAGACAGTGATGCTATTTTAAAGCTTATGAAGCACTTTTTATAAACTGCTGTTGCCTTGGAATGCTTCCCACAAGAAACTGTTAGAACAAATATGACAATGGGAAGGTGGAATTCTCATCACAGTTGATTATTCCCGCAGAGAATAATGCAAAACATCTTGAAGGCATGTGTCTGCTTAATGCCTTTAAGATATGTAGCATTGATATTATTTAGTATTTATTTTCTTAAATTTGCATATATTGATGAAACATTTTCTGCTATGCCTAAATCCCTCTAAACAAAATAATATCATTCAAGGTCTAATATTCTGATTAAATTCATATATCTTCACCACCAGGAATGATAGAGTTCAAGATCAAGGAGAGTTAATCATTGGCAGTGGTTATAGTTATTTAACCCTCTAAAATTTGAACCTAAAAACAACAAAAAACTATGAGGAATTAATCTTGAATCTAGTGTGGTCCCCATCATTTCAGACTGGAAAATTCATGTAACATGAAATGATTAGAGCAATGGGCCACTGCAGCTCTCCTTTTCCCACATTTATTGAAGAAAAAAATGTCTGGATGATTCTCTTTGCCAATAGATATAAATCTTGTTACCCTCCAATCCACAATTTGCTATTTCCTGGTGATCCACATTGTCTTTATTCCCCTAAGGCAGTGGTTGGCAAACTCATTAGTCAACAGAGCCAAATATCAACAGTTCAAAGATTGAAAAATTCCTTTTGAGAGCCAAATTTTTTAAACTTCTCCTAACACCACTTCTTCGAAATAGACTCGCCCAGGCCATGGTATTTTGTAGAAGAGCCACACTCAAGGGGCCAAAGAGCCACATGTGGCTCATAAGCCACAGTTTGCTGACCACAGCCCTAAGGTAAAATTAAGAAAAGTTTTTTTTTCAGCTTTTCTAGTTTTGGGGGCCACTACTGTTTTTGTCTGCCCAGTACCTTTATGCCTTTTTTCATGAAACTCTACTGCTCCCTTGCACCTAACTGGCTGATGTGTGCAGCAGAAAAGGTCACGTGACTAGTGACTCTGGCCACTCTTGATTGGTCCAGGGCTAGACACCCGACTCAAGTCAGTCCAGAGTCCTCCAGGGATTTCAGAGCCACTTGGCTGCTGTTCCTACCATGTTTACTGCCATAGGAGATCAAAGACATGAAGGAAGGTGATCTGCAGGGCAAGTGAGGAGACTGAAACACCCACAGAAGTGTTTTCAATGATGCTGCAGCTGCTGGGAAAAACAGGGCTGAAGATGTAGAGCAAACTCTTATGTGGTCCAGCGCCAGCTGTTCTAACACTCCTGTCCCAGTGAAGTAGGAGAAAAAGAGACTAGGGAAACTTCTGGGCAAGTGGAATACAGAATCAGAGACAAGATCATTAAACACAGCCAAACAAGTTAGACAACTTACAGCCAGCTAGTGAACTATAAAACCTCAACTTCCTTAACCAAGGACATGAGAGCAAATGGTTTATCCCTCTCCTCCCTAACCAGAGAATATATAGCTTAAATCACCCTGGACTGGAAGATAGAGAACAGTGACCCAATTAATGCCATTTGTGTCAGCTAAATCCAAGGATGGATAAAGCAGGGGAAACAAATAACAAAAACCTGACTAGAGCCAGATAGATCCAAGATAAAAGTAAAACAATAAAGCCCGCTAAAGAATAATCTCAGACTCTCCTGTGCCTTCTTTTAGATGCTTCAGCATGTTAAAAACGCACCTGGAAAGATGATGAAGATTCTTCTGAAGCCCTCTCCTAATATTCTAGCCCACAGAGGGGAGATAAAACCTTCAAGACAAAGGATACCAGCACCAGTTTGTTCCAGAGAATCCCCACGCCTTTTCTTGGGCATGAACTTTTTACTTCCTCCTAAACACTAAGGGTCCCCATGAGACTTGCAACCAGGGGAGCAGTGAGCAGTGAGACAGCTTGTCTTGGACTTATCCCCGATCCTATCTCCAATGCCTGCTTTTTCTCTGACTTCCCAGGGAGTTAAAAGCAGCCCCTCCTTAGCTCATATTTGCCTAAAATGTTTCTAAGGAGCCAAACAGAGCTCCACCGAGGCTCTTTCTTACTGTTTCTTCTACACTAAGCCCTTCTGTTGCTGCACTGCCCTGGCGTTCATAGACTTACTCTCAGAATCATCTGGACTCATATTTTGAAATATTTCCTGCATCAAGTCAAGAACCCACACATTACACTGGTCACCATCCCATGTCACAAGAGTTCTGTAAGACACCCCAGAATCTCTGTACCTCTATCTAACACTGCTGTCTGGATTTATCTGAAGCCACCACACCTTGGAATTTTGCTCTCTAAGCAAACAAAAGACTAGGTGTTCAAGACATTGCTTCACCTTTAACTTCTCTAAGACATGCCTAGAAATACATACTTTGTAAAGCAGAAAGCATTTTAAAAATGCTCATTTTCTGTATGGGCAAGCACTTTGAAAGTATTAGCCCCAACCACAACCCTGTGAGTAATACTAATAATGAGAGCTCACGTTTATTGTGAGGTAATGTTGTTCTAAGCAGTGTGGTGTGTTGATTACAGTCCTCACTTCATTCTGTCTTCATACAGTACATATAAGGAAACTGAAGCTCAGAGAACTCAAAAGAGACGGACAGAGATTCCTCACCCAGGTCTACCTTTAAGGAAAGACTTGCTCCAGGTTTTGGGAGTGCCTTTGGCAGCCAGTCTCCAACTGTGGCCCCTGCAAGGCTGACCTCAGCTACAGTAAACTATCTCCCCAAGGTCACATCCCTCCCAGGTTGTAGCTACCATCCTGTGACAGGGAGGGACATCAAGGTCCAACATCAATCTGTAGGTACATTCTAACTACAGAGATTTTGAGCAGAGTGACTGAGGCTATCAGGTATACCTGGATGCTCAATTTTTCCTCTGCCCATCCTGCTTCATTTCCCTCCCCTCCACAGCTGTTCATCTCATGATGCTCCTTAATGAACACCTCAACACTCACATCTGTCTCAGAGGCTGCTTCCCGGACATCCCAACTTGTGGTGACTGAATTGTTAAGGTTCCTCCAGCCTGCAAGGGCAGCCCTTGGATTTATATTAGCCTTTCTGACCCAAGGACATACATTTTTCCCTCTGTGCTAGCCACAGTCTATATAATGCATCAGTGCAAAAATTATTGACCATACCAGAGTTATAACAGTTTAGTTCACAATGCTTGCTTTGTTAGTAGCAGTACAGTCTTTTCTCCAAAAAGAATTCTTTGGTATAAACACACATACACACACACACACACACACACACACACACACACACACACGAACCTATTCATTCCTTACTAAAAATACATTGGTAAGTATATAAAATCCAAAAATAAAACATAAAAGGCTAATTCAGTAATACTTTTGATTGACTGGGAAAAAATTCACTTGTGAAAAGAAATGATGTTCTATATTTTTATTATTACTGTCTACTACGTCTATATGTGATACATTTTTAAATCAATTCCAAATAAAATGTATTCCAGTAGTTTCTCATAAACTATTGTCTTATTACTACTAAAAAAATTCAGACCCTAAAACCAATGGGGGAAAAAAGCAGAAAAGCAGATGAAAATGTCATAATTTCTTACTCATGCTCTTGATTCATTTCCTATTAATGAGGACTTCATATTGAGCCATTTAGAGCAAGTAAAGGCATAAGCCACCCACCTATCTCATCTTCACCTCTTAGGGATTACTGAGGAATGCCTTTATCTATGTACAAAGATTACAGATAGCCCTTCCCAAAAATTTGACTCACTTGAAGAAGGAGAAAAATAATAATTTCAAAAATTCTCCTGAGTTCTTCCCATCAAAGTAATGGGCATTAGGAAGTGAATGGGTAGGCGGCCTTTAATGAATCCCATTTTTTATTTCCCAATAGACACTGCCCTGGGTCACGGAGCCTGACCTCCACTGGGGGAGGCCAGTTGCACAGATTCCATCCCAATTAGGAAAATGTTTTCCTTCTTTAATGATGATTAGACCATGCTGCCCTGAGAAGTATGCTTGTCCTTAGATGTCTATGGATAGTTTTGTTTGATACTTACCTCCTGGAGGACCCTGAAGGATGAAGAGGCACATCTTCAAAGAAGTCTGAACTGCATTCCCAACATCTAACCTGGAGCATTGTTCCATGAAAGCCACTCTGAGGCACCCTGCCCACTCATCACCAGTACCAGGTGACCCCTAGACGGTATCTAGTCAGAATGACCTGGACATTGGGAAATAAAAATCAACACTTGGTTCATGACCTGCCTTAGCTTACTGAGAAATGGGATAAGAAGAAGAGATGGACCTTATGCAAGAAAACATAGGGTTTCCCTGATTGGAGTCATAAGGTCAAGTTCCTGATAAAGAAATTTGCTGAAAATAGATGGGACAGCAAGACCATTCCAAGGAGTGTTTAACTTTCTTACTGTGTTTATCTTTTTTCATATATAAAAGCATTTACATAGTTTATAAAAATAATAAAATTATCTAATCTCTAAACTCCTTTAGTTAGTTCCCCCTCTCCAGTACAAGGTACCATTGGGTGACAACATTGGGGGGGGGGAGACCAAGGAAGTGTGGGTGGCCCCACATTCACACTCCCTGCCTCCCTACCCCAGCCCTGTCTCTTCATCTCTCATGGATGCTGATAACCAAGAGCTTCAGGGGTGGTCCCTGGGGGCCAGGTGTGGAGAGGGTGAGAGAGAAGTAGCCAGCAAACATCTGGAAACATCTTTTGAAAATATAAAGTGTCCCATAAAATGTATACACACTTTGAATGATTATAAAGTCAGAGTTTATTAACATACAGTTCATTTTCAAAATTGAAAAGAATGTGTATTTTTTGTCAACACCTGTTTAAACCAGGATTACATTAAATGCTGAAAGGTATTCTTTAAGAAGAGGAAGAAGAAAAAGGTAAAGATAAAAATTATGAACAACAAAAAGACATCAAATACATACCTACCACCAAGTGAATCTAAAAATCAAGTGAATAAAAAAAATCTGAAGAACAGAATGGACTGGTAAATATAATAGCATCAGGGACATAGAAAGGGACTAGACTGACAATTCTCAGGAGGAAGGAGGTCTGAGGGGTGCAGGAAGAGATTGGACAAAAACCTTACACCTATGGATGAAGACAGGGGCGGAGTGGAGTTGGGAATCAGGTGAAGGGGAGCTATGGGGGATGAGGGGGGGAAGAGGAACACCTGTAATAATCTGAATAATAAAGATTTTTAATTAAAAATAAATAAATAAATAAATAAATACCAATCATTAAAGTTAAAAAAAAATGATGACCCTGATAACCTTTCCCAAGCACTGCGTAATGAGAATCCATGGAAATGCAAAGATCATGAATCATTTTGTTCGGTGTTTGTGCACCTTAAGTTCATCAGCTGTTGCCAGCTTTGTATCGTACACTTTATCTTTTATGTCTCCCCATTAAAAACTCTATTGGGTACATTTTCTATCAAAGTTTAGTCTGTCTTCACCCATTGTTCCAAATTCGCTCTCCAGCCCCTCCACCAGTGCTGCTCACACTCAGAATGGGTTTGTCCCCTCCCGCCTTCCTGTGCTCCCCATCCAGGGAAGGGGGGAGGGTTATGTTGCACCATTACCTGAAGGAGTGTGTAGATATGCAAACCATTTTGTTTTTACAGTTTGTGGGTGCACTGCTGTGAACTAAGGGAAAGAACTTTGCAAAATAACTACATGAAATGATGTGGCTTGCAACTAAGACCATAGGTTTCAAACACTCAAAACAACCCCAGATAACCTAAGCAAACATAGTTTTCACCGCGTAAACTGATACAACTATAAGCGGAAAGACAGAAGCTGGAGAAACTATTTCTGACACGATGCACTGAGACAGCATCAGAGGCCAAGGATGTGGAGGTGAAAATGTTAGCGTGTCATCAATTTAGTTGCAGATGTCTCTCTTTATAAATATTGGAGAGAAAACAATGATCTGGGGGCATTATTTCCCTACATGATTCTTTGTCTGGTTGGGGCATGATATCAGCAAGTTCAGCCACACAAGCCAGGGTAGATTCATTTCATGTTACCAAACATATGTCTCAGTATTTTGGGCTGAACATGGTAAAACTGAAATAAAATTGTATTGCACATGTCCCCACTCATTGTAGAATTTAAAATACCCAAGCTCACAGCTTATATATAAACTTTGGGGATGTGACTATAAACAGATTTGGGGAAAGTATCTTTTGTATTTCCTGAGCATTGTCTTCAAATGCCTTCTAAAGGGACTCTCTTCTCTCCCCAGTTGACTCGATTAACATGTGAAATTCCTTGCCCTTTAGTACCTTAGCCTTTCCAATGAAATGGTGTAGAAATGCCTCCCGAATGTCTCCCCAATTCCCGCAGTCAGTAACACAGAAAGTAGGCTTATAGAGATTAGCGTGCCCTCAGTGAATCATCCGTATTTGTGGAATTCTGTACAATAAAAAGGAGCACAGATAAGCTGACCTCATTTAGTTCCCAGCTTCTTAGGCATTTTTCTTAACCATTTCACTCCTGGAACCTAGAAGCTCAGCAAACAAACTCAGAAAAAGGGAGTTGGTGAAGGAGATGACTCCAAACGAATGGGTTAACCCCCCTCCATTTTCCAGAAAGGATTAGCATACAGATGCTGCCAGCATAAAACATAATGAGAAGCAAAGAGGGCCAGACCAACCTCAGAGAGAAGAGACTTGATGCTGAAGAGGAACTGGGCAAACCTCCCTGCCCACGTTGTCATCCTCTGTCCCCTCCCCCCCAAGGCTTAGCATCCTCGCCTTGACTTCACTCTACTCTTATGGAAGAAGCAATGGGAACGAAGTCAGCACATCTGAGTTTTAATCCAGACCCGCCAGTTTTATTATGACTGACTAGCTTGTTTTCCTGATCTCCAGTCGTGTTCTCTGTTCGATGAGGATAAAAATAATAATCTTACACGATCTTTGTGAAAATTCATTTATTCATTCAAAAAATATCTGTGGAGCTCTTACTGAGTGCCATGTACTTTCTCGGTGCTGGAAATGTATCAGTGGAAATAAACAAAGTTTCTATGCCTATGTTACTTACTAGTCTCTATTCCAAGAAAGAGACCATAAGTAATGTAATTTAATTTTGATAAGAGCTGGTCTATTATTTTGTAGAATGTTTCTCAGTTTAGATTTGGCTAGTGTGTTTTTCTTGATTAGATTCAGATTATGCATTTTATGCTAGAATAGCACAGAAGGGATGTTGTACCGTTCTTATTGCATCATGGGTGGTGTGTGATGTCAATATGTCTACCGCTGGTGCTGTTGATCTCGGTCACTTTGTTAAAGTGGTGTCTCCAGGGGTTCAGCACGGTAAAGTTACTAACTTTTATAGCTAATGAATAGTTTATAATAAGTACTTTGAGACAATGCATCCTGTTTTGCTAAAACAATAATGTAATATAATATCAATCGGTGGATATTACTTGCAGCAATTATTATTTTGGCATTTGCTGAAGTTAGTTTTATATGTCCCTCATACCCTCTATGTATGCTAGAGTTTTTTTTTTTTTCTATAAGAAAGAGTTTAGTTACTTTTAGCTCTGTCCTCTTCTGTGTGAATTTTAGGGCAAATTTGCCAATTTCCACAAACGAAATTCTATTTGGATTTTTAGAATAAATATGCATTACATTTATAGATTAATTTGGATGAAATGGACATCTTTGTGATATAGACTTTTTAACTATGACAATGTTATGCTTTGTCATTTATGCATATCTTTTTTATAGTTTTCAGTAATGCTTTAAAGTATTTTTTTTCCATCTAGTTCTTACAGTCCTTTTATTGGATTTATTCCTAGATAGCATAGGTTTTTGTTGCTATTTGGGATTATAATAATTGGTTTTTATTATATTTTCTAATTATTTGTTACTGGTATGAAGCTTTTTACGTGTGGTTGCGAAAATGTTTTAGTTCTAATGATTTGAAATATAATAAATATGTGGATGATAAAGTATTAGCTAATTAGACTCAGATCCGGTGACCACATGAAATAGATCCAAGCACTCCTTCTCCAAGCCTGCACACACTGCCCACAGTTGATGATCTCTGGTTTGCATCTTGCCTTTTAGAATGACCTAAATAGAAGCAATGTATGAACCATAACCTTAAGCTAGAACAGAGAAAGTAGTTTGGTTACTAAACCCCTTTTTTCCTGATGCTAATGTTCACTTTAAATATAACTCAGGATGTATCTGTCATCTGGCCTTAGTGACTGGTGATGTCTCGGCTTTTGAGTCTGATGAATGCAAGCTCAGCTGTAGTGATACAGTTGCTGAACCTCCAACTCAGCCTCAGGCGAGCTGGTGACAGGATGGTTTCTCCAAGGGACCTCACGGGACAGACGGATGAGTCAGCGGGAACATAAGCTCACTAGGGTAGACTAGAGCTCACTAGCTCTTTCTTTTAGTTGCCAGTTTAATGTGAAAAGAACCAAGCAACACTTCACAATCATTGAGCCCCTTAATTTTCACAATGTTTTGATGTGATATCATTGCCCCATTGTATAAGAAAGAAAAATGTAGCAAATTAAGTAATCTGCCAAAGGAAGCATGATATGAACTTTGCTCTACTTTATTTCATTATCTGTGCTTTTCCCACTATCCCACTGATATTTATTTTTATTAATATTTGTTTGTGTTCTATCAATATTGCATTTCTTCTGTACAAAGGTGCATTTTGCTATAAAGTTCAGCTAATTGGTTACTCAACTGGTCAGTGGCTAAGACTGACCTGTGCAGAGATGTGTGGGCAATGCACCTGACTATCCCTGGAAAGAGGATAATGAGGGTAGGTCCCAAGGCTGAGCAACAGCCCTTGCTACACACCTCCTTTCATGTTGTATCAGCACACGTGTCTAATTGGGAAAACAATGGAAAGAATCTTGGTTCTTAGGTAATATCTCTTATTAAACAAAGGATCTGGAATAAAAGCAACCATATCTAGTCACTAATATCAGAAAAATCAATGGGCCTTATGCACAAGCAGAATAAAAGGAAATAGTTTATATTTCTACATTGAAATATATTACAAGGAGGATGTAAGAAAATCATATTTAAGGATGGCATTTTTGAAGTTATATACAGCAAAATAGCAACAGCAACAACACGGAGCAGAGGTTAATCCACTGGTATGCTTTAATTAGATAATTTTGCCCCTCAACCTTTCTTTCTCTTCCAAGTTTGCTTTTACCTCCATTATCTATAAAATGAGACAAGCACGAATATACTGTCCACCAAAATTTGGGGAAATATTTGTTTATTTGTTTGCCTTGCCATAATATGTCTTATTAAATCTACATATCCATGGTATAGTGACAGTTGAATTTCATTTTTGGGATATTTAAAATATTGAATATTTCTATATCAGAAGTCTTCTATAGTAACAAAGAGAGTAAACTAGATGCTTACTCCTGGAAATCCCATTAGACTGTAGTTTTGTGTAGCTTTAAAAACAAGGAAATCATGTAAGAGAATCATAAACATTTTCTTTCTCTGCAGATGCTCTTCGGTTGACAGGAAAAGAGACACGGTGCTTTCTTTAGCTCTTTGCATAAAACCTTCAGGGGACTGTCTATATAATCCAAGTGTGGTAACCACTTATGCTTTCTCTCCGATCTGAGCAAAAAATTTAAAGGACACTCTTTCTATAGTAATTCTTTAAAGACCAAAAAGCAGAAAACCAGCCCCTTGAACTTCATTTTTGCAACCCAAGGAAGAGCTGACCCTGCCACACTGGTGCTTCTGCCCCGGCCATGCCTCTCCCATTTCCCAAAGGGCTCAGTCAGATAGGAGAGCCACAGAAACATTTTGGAATGTCACACCCCCTGTGTTAAAATCTGGGCCAAAGGAAAACATCCAACCCCAAGTACCTTGAACTTGGTTGAAATAGTTGTGCATACTCCATATTCAAGGTAATGGAAGCTGGGCAGCAATAATTTTACCCAGTTATCAAGGGACCCAAAAAGTCTCTGCTAGATGGAAAGGGAACACTTCATGTAAAATGTAATTGAGATGTATAACATTAAAATAAAAAAAGTCACTATCTTGGAGTGCCTTCCATGTACCAATACAGTTCTGCTTTTTAAAATCAGTCCATTTCACTCCATCTTTACCAAAAAAAAGTTATAATAATGATTGCTCACACTTTATGTAGTCACTTATGTGACACACCCAGTTCTTCATTAACCCAATTGATTTCCACGAGAGCCATCAGTGGACTCAGTGTAAGTGTTCCCATTTTATTTATTTATTTTTTTGATTGATTTCAGAAAAGAGGTAAGAGGGAGAGAGAGAGATAGAAACATCAATAATGAGAGAGAATCATTGATCGGTTGCCTGAGCCCCAACCCAGGCATGTGCCCTTTTCCAGAATCAAACCTGGGACCTGTCAGTCCCCAGGCCAATGCTCTATCAACTGAACCAAACCAACTAGGCAAGTGTCCCCATTTCAAAGATGAGGACAATAAAGCACAGAGAGAATATGCACTTGCCCGTGGCCAACGATCCATAAATGGAGGAACTGGCTTTGGTCCTAAGCTGGTATGGAGCCCACACCCTCTTGCATAATGCCACCTGCCTCTACCTCCAACTCCTCGGGGGCAGATTTACAAACATTCAGCTGACAGAGGAGAGGACTGAGGCCCAGAGAGAGTAACCTGGACGCACTGCAGTGTGTGCCTCCTGTTGGCAGAGCCAAAGCCTGTGCTCTTCATCACTGCTGGGGCAGCATCCAGAGGACACTCGGTGCTCCATCTGGACGTGGCCCTGGAGGGCTATCCAGATCCCACAGCCTGTCGTGCAAATAACACGATCTGTTCCCTCATAACGTGTGGCGGATGGCAAAAGCCCACTGCGACCTGGCAGGGTTAGAAGCCGGGTGCAAAATACATGACTGTGCTCTGACCTTCCACTCAGACAGATGGAATGGAGAAAGTGAGGGTCATTCCTAAGAAAGGTCAGCCTTCCCACGATGGGATGATGGGTAGCAGGCGCTCACGGGGGTCGGGGGAAGGGGGCGCTGCCCGGTGGCTTTTCCTGTTTCCTCCACTTGAGCTCACTGTGTGCACATGTGAGAGATGCATTGATTTGTTGAGGGATAACTCAGCTGCTACAGCAAAATGAAAGAAAATATGGGTTGTGGGCATTTACAAGTTGCACTCATTATGCCAGGTTTTTGAAGTCAAAATCCAAGCTGTTCTGAATTTATTGCCTTAGTACAGTCCAAGGAATATAATTAAAAGCTATGGCTGGCACATAATTACTGATTATACAGTAACCGCCATGCTTCTTCTGGGCTTGAATATTTATTCATAATTTCTATCTCCACATCAAATTAACTCTCTAGGATAGCCATAGGCTAATGTTTCCTTATGGTTTTTGTTCTATAAGTAGACCTATCACATTCCAGCTGGCCAACTGATCTTTGAAGAAAGAACCGACTCCATCATGCTCATTTCACACTTAATTAAATGTGAGAGCTTTAACTTCTGAGAAAATATTGAATAACTAGTCTCATCAAGGTTTTTAAAGCCAACCCAGCATTTTACTTTCAATAAACAATAGATGGATCAATGAAGATTCATATATTCTTCATGGGGTCCAAACCAGTGAGTGAGTTAGATGAAAAAAATGTTTATAGAATCAGTGAATAAAATAAGGATAAGATTGGATGATAGCTGCTGAGAGAATTATGTATTTTAATTCCATCCTCTCATCACAAGATGCTGAATTTCTTGAAAGTAAGCGTCTGCTTTACTTACTAATCTTTATGCGCAAAGCACAATACCTAGGGCAGTGGTTGGCAAACTCATTAGTCAACAGAGCCAGATACCAACAGTACAATGATTGAAATTTCTTTTGAGAGCCAATTTTTTTAAACTTTAACTATATAAGTAGATACATTATTATTAACTTAATTAGGGTACTCCTAAGCTGGCCTTTGCTAAAACCTCAAGGGGCCAAAGAGCCTCAGGTGGCTTGCGAGCCACAGTTTGCCGACCACTGACCTAGGACATAGTTAGTACTTCATAAATGTTTGTTAAATTAGTGAATGGATGAATAGATGGATGAGGTAAGCAGGACACATGAGTGTGAAATGTAAGTCACTAATTAACTGTAAGAGTTCTCTGTCACAGGAATAAACTAGGACAACAAAAGGTATGTTTGAGGTATATTCCAAAAAGTATAGAGTGGAAAGTATTTCCACATACACATTTATATGTAACGTAAATGGCAAATGGTATTCCATGAGGTTTCAGTGTTAACTTAAGGCATCTCCTCCCCAAAGCAGGAGGAAGAACTTTGTGCCAATTGTCCTCTTGTCTATGTCCTTGGTTCTATCTAGACTCCAATCATTCTGTCCTTGTTTAAAAGGATGCTTCTTCTCACAATATATATAAATATTGAATCTTCACACTGTACACCTGCAACTAATACAATGTTCTGTGTCAAGTATATCTCAATAGAAAATAGAAACAAAGCTAAAGGACACTCCCACTTAGATATTCATATTAATGGCAAAGACATTTCAAGTGTTACGTTGAAAAGGGAGTCAGCTTTACCCCTGACCTGACTGCATTTCTGTAGTTCTAATTTGCTGATTCATAGAAGTGTCTTTACTCTTTCACAATATGTCTTCAAAATAACCACCACCTGCTTTCTTCCTTTCTCTGTCTCTTTTAATGAAAACCTTCTCTGCTTTGATGGCGAGAAGGTATTAAACAGACTTTCTGGATTTTAGCAGGAACATTATAACTACCCAGAAGACAGGTCTACCGCTTTACAAAAGCACTGAGTTTATGAAACTTTGTTGTTTTTATTCAAAATTCCCACCCAGTATAGCCACCTATGCTTTTACTCTTGTTAACTCATTCTCATTCCCTAAGGATGGGCTACATATACATTCAACCAAACAAACCATATACTAGTAGTAACTAAAATACTAATCATTTGGGCCAAAACCAGTTTGGCTCAGTGGATAGAGCGTCGGTCTGCAGACTGAAAGGTCCCAGGTTCAATTCTGGCCAAGGGCATGTACCTTGGTTCCGGGCACATCCCCGGTGGGGGGTGTGCAGGAGGCAGCTGGTCGATGTTTCTCTCTCATCAATGTTTCTAGCTCTCTACCCCTCTCTCTTCCTCTCTGTGGAAAACCAATAAAATATATTTTAAAAAATACTAGTCATTTGGATAGCCCCTGATAATTGGAATTATTTCTGAATAAATAACTAACTTCTTTTTTTCTATTTTTCAAATATATTTTTATTGGTTTTAGAGAGAGTGGAGGGAGAGGGATAGAGAGACAGAAACATCATCCACACACCCCTCCCCCACCCCACGGGGATCAAGCCTGCAACCTGGAAATCAAACCAATGACCTCTTGGTTCATGGGTGGATGCTCAAACCACTGAGCAACAGTGGCCAAGCCGATGAATTTATTTCTTATAAGAACCAGCTTACAAACCAAAGCCAGGACTGATTACGTAACCCACCTTGGATGACATCATCGGGGAGTGGCGGGGCTTTTTGGCTCTCATGTCAAGATGGTGTTTTATTCTTCTAAAGTCTTTGCAAATGTATTTTAAAATATTTCTCCCAGCTTAACACCAAAACCTACTGATAGCTTAATTTTCAAGGGACTTTATAAAAACACTTGTCCTGGGGAACTCACATTTTTTCACCCCTAGCCACAAAGGCGGTGACCTTCTGCAGCCAGCCCCAGGGCCGCGGGGTCATTGGGGGCTGCAGCCGCCCAGTTCGCAGAGTGCAGGGGAGCTTCAAGCATCATTCTTCCAGAAGCCCATGCATAGCATGGCTTCCGTTGCTCTCCTCTGCACCCTGCCAATCTTTGAAAATGCCTTTCTGCAAGGGAGTGATCAGCAACACAATTTCAAAATGGTTCTGAAGACTGATCGTTTGTGAATACAGAGTTATTGGCTGCCTCCCATTCCGTCCCAGCCAGCCCTCCATTACCCCAGCGCTGCTCACTGAGTTCCTGGATCACCCGGCTCATTTGCTCGGCCCCTTTCTTCTTCTGCTGGAAGTATCTTGCCTTTTCAAGTGTGACTTCGTTTGCCAACCTGCAGATAGCAGATGAGAAAATAAAATGAGCTCGGTTTGCTACTTGTTCACAATCTCGAAGTATACTTTCTTTGTGTAATTCCTTGTGTGTCTGGGGTTTTTTTCCTTGTTCTTGTTGGAATTTTGAAGGGTAAAAAGGACAGGAGCATGATTAAAATTGTCTTGCTATTTTTCTGATATTTTAAATTAGTCATTGTAATTAGATAGGAGGGAATCCTAATCTCTAGGGCAATCTTTTTGGGACTTTTCTGTTCTCTGTTATGGTTATAGGTTGCTTTAAGGTAAATTAAAATAGTGTTATTATTAACTGTCTGAAAAGAATAAAATTTTCTGTGTTAAGATCTTCACTTACCCACTTGCTGGGAATATGGAATGAGTTGAGCTAGTCATTTTACATTTTATTATAAACCTGAGAGTTAAAGTGCAGCTGCAGGACTTCCTGGAGGGACCCATAGCTCCATAGTAAGTCTGGACTTGTGTGCTGTGCTCAGCCTGTAATTCCAGCCTGGAACACGGAGCTTAAAAGGTGGAAGTCTCTTAGTTGAAAAGCCTGAAGCAGAGGAAGAGGAAAGGTGAGGTGCCAGTTTCTTGTGTCCTGGAAAATCTGTGTTTTTTCTCTCCAAGGTTCTTACAGGAGACCAGCACACTTTGAATACAAAATCAAAATGACACTCAATTTTAACCTAACAAATTACATATATACTAGAGGCCTGGTGCATGAAACTCATACACTGAGCAGGAGGTGTCTCTCAGCCTAGCCTGCACCCTCTCCAATATGGGACCCCTTAGGGGATGTCTGACTGTCAGTTTAGGCCCAATGTGGGGTCGGGCCTAAACCGACAGTTGGACATCCCTCTCATAATCCGGGACTGCTGGCTCCTAACTGCTTGCCTGCCTGCCTGCCTGATTTCCCCTAAACACTTCTGCCTGCCGGCCTGATCACGCCCTAACCACTCTCCTGCCGACTCATTAACACTTAACTGCTCCCCTGCCAGCCTGATTGCCTGCAAATGCCCTCCCCTGCTGGCCTTATGGTCCCCAACTGAATTCCCCTGCTGGCCTAAAGTTGCCCCCAACTGCCCTCCTCTGCCAGCCAATTTGGTTCTGATTGGGGGTTTCTATGCCAGTCAGCATCAAAAGCTCCACCTCCTATACAGCCATTGGCTCCTCACAGTTGACCCAGATTTGGTTCTGATTGGTTAGTTGCTATGCCAGTCAGTATCAAAAGCTCTGCCTCCTAAGCAATCATTGTCTCCTCACACTTCACCCATATTTGGTTCTGATTGGACAGTTTCTATGCCAGTCAGTGTCTCTAGGCCTATCAATGGGGCCTGATCAGGAAGGCAGGGATGATCAGCAACCCTGGTAGAGACCTGGAGAGAAAATGGAGGCATAGCTGCTGGCAAGGCCCAGAAAGAAAGAGAGAGGCAAGTGCTGATCAACAGCTGCCACAGAACTATGGATCAGACCCTGCTTCTCTCTTCAGGACTCTCTCCAGGCCTGACTCACATCCCACTCCTACTTCCTCTCCCTCCCTCCCTTCATAGATGTTGTCTCCAAATTTCTTGTACCCCAAATCTAGTCTCAGCACCCCCATCTGAAAACCTGACCTGAAGCAGCCAGGAATCCCCACTGTCCCTTCCATACCAAATGCAAAGGAACCTCTGGTGTGCCATTTGAACCACGAATAAACAATTTCTTCATTTTGATAAGTGCTATACATTTTGCAAAGTACAGGAAATATTTGTAACATGACTTTACTATGAGATAAAACAATGATTTTTAATTACTAGAAGGATGTATTTCTTTTCCATGGGGCTATTTTAATTAGAATAATAAGGCTTTAGAGTTAATTCATATGACCATTTTCCTTCACGCTTCTTAAGGGAAAGGTGGGAGAGATCTAACATTGATTGAAAAGTTACCATGTAACAGCAGTGTTCTTACATGGTTCATAGACTACTTTCAACATACATTTGGGCTTGAGCTGCTATGCCTGAGAAGCAGCAGTGGCCTCTGGAAGCAGATTTTGCAATGCAGTCAATGAACAGAACCGTAGCCTCTCCTAGCCAGGAGACTGCCAGGTCTGCAGTCAACTTAAAAGCTGCATCCTAACCAAGGGATACAGCCTGTCATCATCAGTTTTGGCCACAAGGGGTCAGCCTCTGCACCTACTGTAATAATGTTTACATGAAAGCTGGGAAGAGGGCAGGGAGGGAAAAGAAACCTTTCACTTCGTGTTTAACGTAATAAGTTTATTGCAATCTACTTGTCCAATAAAGACCCATGAAGCTGCAGCATAATATACTTAGCTCCCACATGGCCTACAAATTGTGTTACACTTATTCAGATCAAATAAGTGGATTCTGAGAGTGTTAGGCCTGTGAGGGACCTTACAGGTATGAAAAGCATCAACTATCTGTGATTGCCCCTTACTCTGTGCCGAGCACAATACTAATCAATGTCACACGAGGTTCCTCTCAATGACCCCCCAACAGCACTGTGAGTCAGGTCTGCCACCCCACATTTCAGACCAGGTAACTGAGACTAAGGCGTTCCCTTGACAAATGTCTATTTAGCACAGAAGACCTGGCAGCAAGTCAATGGGTGAACCAGGCTTTCTACTTAAGTTTGATGCCAAATCTTGCTTTTGTCTTTTCTGGTACCTTCAATGCCTTTGTTTACCAGGGGCTGGGGTGGGTGGTGGTGGTGGTGGTGGTGGTGGTGGTGGTGGTACAGGGCCCAACAGGCTAAATGAATTCACCAAAGGAACAGAACTCCCTGGTTTAGCCCTTCTTCCTCTAACATACTGATCCTGGGTGAGGTGGCCTCTGGCCTTAACGTCAGAAGGCAGGCTAGGTAAAGCGGATTGCAAAGCCCTTGCTTCTCGCCAGTGGTGGGAGAGAAAAGGCATACATACATGTGTTGGGAAACATCTAATTCTCATGAAGTAGGATGGCCAAAGCTCCTGAAAAAATTTCTTTTGTTTAACCTCATTAAAATTCGTGTTGAACTGCAGTTTTCTCTCAGAAATGTAATAGTGTTATTCCATCATTGTCTCCTTTATTCTTTCTCCTTTGTTCTCTTTTCCTTGTCTAACATTTCCGCTGTGTATTGGTTTTCTCACTGGTCTCCAGGCCTCTCAAATCTTACAGTGTTCATTAATTATATCTTTTTACTAAATGCTGTGTAATCTCCTCATATCTCCCTTTAAGGCTATCCATTTTACCTGTCTCTAATTTGTTATTTAATCGACCTTTTTGTTTTTTTTTAACTTTAAAAGTTATATTTTTAATTTCTGTTACATCCTGTTTTTCAATTTCCACCTATTTGATTTTCAAAGCAGTTCATCTTTTTCTTGAGGTGCCAATGCCTTCATTTACATCTTCAGCCATTTTTAGTATGCCTATATTATACTCTGCTTCAGGTTGCCATTATCATTTTTCACTTCTTGAAGTTCTAATAAATTTCTAATTCATAGTAGATGATGGTCTCATTTGCTATGTATTTTGTGAACTGAGATATGAAAATTAGGGAGACTATTTTTTTTCCGTGAGAATCCACAGTGGTGTGAAAACGCACCCCCTCCCTCCATATTAGTTTACCTAGACTGACAGAACAAAGTACCACAAACTGGGGGACTAAGACAGAAAATCTAAATTAACTTACCAGCCATACAACTAGTAGGTAATAGAACCAGTATTCAGTTACTGGGATGCCTGAGACAGGATAATCTATGTTATTTGGTTTACAAGTGGGAGGTTTGGTGGGTGTAGTTCCAGACCACTACAGTAAGGTGAATATTATAAAAAAATGAGTTGCCCAAAGGTTTTGGTTTTCCAGTGCCTATAAAAATTATGTTTACACAGCACTATAGATTACTAAGAAAGCAATAAAATTATATCTAAAAAAACCCCACAATATACATTCCTTGATTACACCTAAGAATAAAATACTTCATTACTAAAAATCGTTAACCATCATTGAACCCTGACAAAGATTTCTGATCACTGATTTACCATAACAAATGATAATAATAATAATAGTAATAATTAATAATAATAATAATTAAGTTTGAACCGTGGTAACAATTACCAAAATGTGACCCAGAGACACAAAGTGAGCCAGGGCTGTTGGGAAAATGGTGCTGACAGACTTGCTGGATGCGGGGTTGCCACAAACCTTCCATTTGTAGAAGCTACAATACCTGGGAAACACAGTGAAGCTAAACACAATAAAATGGGTACCTGTGGATTGAATTAAAGGAACACTGCAAGAATGTAGCTGCCAAACTGAAGTCCTTAGAGCACCCCCAAGTCTGAGTTGAAAGTTCTCGGGGTTCTGGAAGTGGCACTACAGCTCACCTGCCTTCCTGGGGCGACTCCTAGCTAATACCAGGACATTAATGCATGAGGATGTGGTGCAACCATGTGTCAGCTTAGAGAAGGTTCCTGTGGGTGAGTTAATGACTAGTATAGGCATCTTTCTTTCCTGGCAGATTTTCCAGAAGCCAGAGCAGGTGGGTTGTTTCTAAAGAGAATGCTCAAAGCAATGGCATTGGTACCTGTGGGGAATGTTGTTGATCTCTTTCTTCCCCCAAATGTCACATAAAAAAATATGGATTTCACACAAGAACACTTACAGTGCGATGCAATAGTACAAATCCAGTCTCAAAATTGCCTTTGAGCTTCACACGATAGCATCATGCTTATTATCCCCAATGAGCAGCTCTGGGCTTCCGCAATGGGCAGCATCCACCGGAATATATTAAACTCATCAATCAAGGGACAAGAAGGAAATATATACTTTAAGGACATGTTCGTGCCCAACAGGGATGACAATCTTCCTCCATCCTTATCACTTAGAGTTGATCCTGAATGTTTATGAAAACCATAAGACAGGTACCACTTTTACCTTTAGGGTTTCAAGAAGCATCATATCATTAACATAATCTAGATGACCAAAAGTGGTTTGGCTCAGTGGATAGAGCGTTGGCCTGCGGCCTGAAAGGTCCCAGGTTTCGACTCCGGTCAAGGGCATGTACTTTGGTTGCGGGCACATCCCTAGTTAGGGGGTGTGCAGGAGGCAGCTGATCAATGTTTCTCTCTCATCGATGTTTCTAACTCTATCCCTCTCTCTTCCTCTCTGTAAAAAGTTAATAAAGTATATTTTTAAAATAAAAATTAAAAAAATAAAATAATCTAGATGATAATCTAGTACATCAGTGAAAGAACCTTACATTTAAAAAAGGGCAAATCAAAAAATGGCAGCATCATATCGTTACTGTGAAATTTATCGACAGTTATTTTCAAACATTGCCCATTGTCTCCACCTATGCACCCTTCGCAGCCTAATGGGGTGTCCATGTACCTTTATCATAAGAGAAATCACAAAAAAGTTTAGTTCAAAGAAATTAAAGTCAGAGTAATCTGTGCCTTGTGGTTTCTTTTTGTTATCTTATGTTTGCATTTATTTTTTTTCCCCTGAAGTAAATCTTTGGCCACTTCACTGGTTTGTTTTTATTCCTTTGGGTCCAAGAAATAATATTGACTCATTCAGTCATTTTATAAGCTTGCTCCACTTCCTCACCTGGATCTCCAATGCCCAAAACATCACTTGACCCCCACCATCAGAGCAAACCTGATGGTCTGGTGTCAGGAATGTGGACAATCATTTTTAAGTTTCTAAAATGTGTAGTCATAATGGTCATATATTAAACTATTTTATTTATACATTTGTTATCAGTAAAAGGACAAGGGGGAAAGAGATCTGTAAGGAAGAACATATTTTGCTATGATCAGGAACAAGTTTGACTGTGAATGCATTTCCCAGTGTGTTGTGTTTTTGTTTTGTTTTGTTTTGTTTTGTTTTGTTTTGTTTGGAAACAGGTCTTATTAGTTGGAGAGGTAAAAATGCTGGCAACTTGGATGAGAAAAGGGAAAAGGAAAAAAGGAAACAGGTGGGGTACAACACCAAGTCCTGAATTTGGGATAAATGTGATCAAAGAAAATTGCTGGAGTGTGGGAGAAAATATATCGCTAATCGATAAAGGCAGAGCTTCACTTGCCAGTCAAGAGACTTGCATTTTATCGCATGAGAAATAGCAATATGCAACATAAAGTATATGGGGAGATTTGTCTGGAGAGGTGTGTCCAGTGGCCTGGATGGTCCTAAAAAGGAATTTAGTTAGAACACTGTTAGGTATTCAGCAGACACTAGATTGAAACCAGGTACTTCCTATTTACCTTTAAAATCTCAGTATAGGACCTGGACCAAAATGGAGATGGAATAAATATTTGTTGAACATGAAAACTGAAGTGAAGAGAGATGGCTTTGAATGACAGCCATTGGAAAATGACAGTGCATGACAAACAGTTCACAGACCAGATCCCTTTTGTGAGCCACTCTGAATGGCACGGATCCCAAACAAGACATTTCACCTTACCAAGTCTTAGTTTTCTCATTCACAAAAGTGGGGGTAGGGAGGTTTGTAATTACATTATTCTGGCCTACCTCCTCTGGATTCATACAAATGGAATTAGATAACGCATGGGAATTACTCCGCACAGTGCCTCACCCAGTCATCTTTGGTTCTCTTCTTTGTTTGATGATGTTCATCCTTACTTACATGGTGAACTGTCAGCTTTACGTTAGTGGCTGGTATGTATTTTTATTAATTCTTAACAAGGTCTTTAAGCTCAAACACTGCCTTAGGCCTTTATTTTTGACGAATGGCTCCTCTGCATTCTCTTTCTGGTTAATACAAACTTGGCTGCATGGCTTTTGTTGTATGTATTTGACATCTATGAGGGCACCTGTTTATGGGAAGCACGATGAGCTTTCTCATGACTAAATGCCCAGTGCTCGGCAGAATTTCTGCCACAGAGTAACCCTCATGAACGCTTCCGGAACAGGTTATTGCCCCACCCCCTCCCCAGCCGCACCCTATCGCACTGGATATGGTCTTCTCCTGAGGAGGCCCCAAACCAGCATGGATGGTCTAACTATAACCTCCATTTGTGTTGGCGGTTATGTTCCTACAGCATTCTGGTATGATTCAGCTGTGGCATTAAAGAGCAATCATTTAGAAGGTGAGTCATCCGTGGGGAAAAAAAAATGCCTGTAGTATGCTGGATTCCAGTCCCCTTTGTTTCTGTTGCTAACTAGCAGAGAACATTAGCCACCTACACTCAGCTTCCCACCACAGTAACGAAGCGTGGCACGGTAATGGAGAATCCTACAGGCCACGCAAGGCACAACCGAGGACCGGCACCATGTGGTTTGGAAGCTCCCTGTTCATAGAGCCTGGGGCACAAGAACGAATTCTGCAAAAAGAAAAGAAAAACTAAAACAGAACAAACAGACAAACAGACAACAACAAAAACCCTCTTTTGATTTCATCTGTACCCACTCACATTCCAACCTTGTGCCTAAATAAAGTAAGTAAATATAACACCACTAACAGCTTCTTGACTGACCCTGGAAAAGTCTGTTTCGGGGAATATATATAGGTGTTGCGTATATGGAATAGAGGCTGTATTATAAAACATAAATGGAATGATTCATGAAATGGCTAAGGCAAATTATCAAAGTGAATTGAAACCTAAACTGCTTTAGGGAGAAGAAAAACATGTTTTTCCGTTCTTTGCTACATTTGTTAATTTCAGATCAATATAGCAATGACATTTTAGAAAAAAAGGAGAAACTGCATAAACAAGACTGATGGATAAGGACACCCTCCTGTGTTACAGAACGTCTGACAGTCAGGTTTTGAGGTTCCATCATCATTTCATCTCACCTTGAGGCTGAAAGGGAACCGTCCCACTGTATTCCTGCTCACCCGGGGCCACGCACTGACCCTTGTCATTGAGTAGTTGCACTGCAAGCCTGAAGGAAAATTGACTCCCAATACAGCCACTCGAGACCCCAGCAACATATTACTTTTCTGTATCTTGTGGTGCTTTGACATCTTATAAATACTTTAAAATATTTGTTTTTATTGATTTTAAAAGGAGAGGAAAACGTAGAAACATCTATGAGAGAGAAACATCGATCAGTTGCCTCCTGCATGCCCCCTACGAGGGATTGAGCCGGAAACCCAGGCATGTGCCCTGACTGGGAATCCAACAGATGACCTCTTGGTGCATGAGATGATGCCCAGTCTACCGAGCCACACCAGCGGGGTGATGTCTTATAAATATTGACACCAGGGGAGACCGTCCTAGGGCCAGCCAATTCTTAGAGAGAGCAAAGAGCAAGGCCAAGAGCTCATCCTTCATATGCAAACTAACTCCCAAATATTTCCTTAAACGCTCACACGTAAAGCAATAAATTCATCCCTGAGTCATCCCAGGACCAGGAACCAGGCAACCAGAGACCATCCTTAGAGCCTACGGCACCAAAATTATTCAAAAGAGCCAATGGAACTATCTACTCTGCCCTGCCTTGCTTTTCCCATTTTCCCACAGAAACCCCAGTCAGGGTTCTGGCCTCGGCTTTCCCCTCTCCGCCGCTTCTGCTCAGGACCAGGCCTGGTGCCGCTGTCCCTGTGGCCCTGCGTGATGTGGCACGCTCCTTCCTCTCAGGAAACGTAAGTGCAGATACTTCTTCCAATGGCAGTGACCTCTCTGGGGCGTCGCTCAGTCACCTCCACACATTAAAATCCTACAGGGACAAATGAGACGAGTGCTATAGAAGTGATACATGCACAGACATGTCATTCTTCTGGACTTCGCTGTTTTTGCATTTTATTGGGAGACCAGCCACACAGGCATGATTAGAAACTGACAGCTGTATGCACAGATTTCTAAAAGAGAAAGTTAGAGCCTGTCAGCTTTGCTCAGCTTTTGACTTTGGGAAAACACTTTAAATAGCCCTCGATCTTATTTCAAGGGCCCTCACTAAGACTTGGATTGCCAGGTTAAACCAGCTTTCAAAGTGACACTCCCCAGCTTCCCAGTGAAATGACTAACAGCCCGCTGTTGGGATTGTGCTCTCCTGAGCGGCCCCTGCGCACTTTCTGACCCCAGGGCGGTGCAGGTCTTGCTGCTGTCCTCAACCCATGACGTCAGAGCAAGGCTTCCATGGAGACCTGAGCTTCAGATCATTCGCATTCTTTGAGCTTTTGTGTAAGACATAGCAGGCCCTCTGCTGGTAGCAATCATTGATTGTACTTCACCAAACAGATACTGTCTACGGCAGTGGCTCTTAACCTTCGCTGTACCCCAGAATCTTCTAGGGAGCTTTCTGGAAACACTGATATGCCTGTTCCCCTGCAAGATGTTTGCTTTCGGATCATTGGGATTTGAACATGGAGATATTTAAAAACTCCCCGTGGATGATTTTAATGGTCACAGAGAGTTGAAAATAATCACCCGTATGGTATCATTACTCCCGAGGCCTGCTCATGGAAACTATAAAACCTGGTGCTCTAACCCCATTTAGCTAGATGGAATTCACAAGAGCATGTACATCTAATAACAGAAAGGTTTCCAAAAGAAAAATGCCCCAAGTAAAAGCAGTGTGGTTTACCAAACAAATTAGGAAAGTTGATTCACAATCAGCATCTACCTGTTGAGAGATTCTTGATAATTCACTGCAGTTGTTTATCTACATAAGACTCACATGTGAAGGTCTATTTTGTGGAGCTTCCAAATGATCAAGCTTCAAAGAAAATGAAATTAAGAAAATTTCTAAAAAGTATAGGTGGGATCGTATTAATTAAGGGAGAGTGAACAATTGTTATTAGCCAAGTAAAGTTTACTGCTCTGTTACAATAGCTTGCTCAAACTTGGAGAAAACAACCTGGACAAATCCATTAGCGTTTGTGGACAAGAGAAACAGATTTGCGATTGCATCCTCATCTACTCTAATAAAAGGGTAATATGCTAATTAGACCGGGCCTACAGGATATCTTCTGGACATCTGACTTCCTTTCAGACAAAGCCACAGTGGCAGAGGCCAGGACAGAGGCAGTTAGGGGTGATCAGGCTAGCAGGGGAGCAAGCAGTTAGGGGGCAATAAGGCCAGCAGGAGAGGGCAGTTTGGGGTGATCAGGCCAGCATAGGAAGGTAGTTGGGGTGATCAGGTTGGCAGGCAGGCCAGTGGTTAGGAGCCAGCAGTCCCAGATTTTGAGAGGGATATCTGACTGCTGGTTCAGGCCTGATCCCACAGTCGGACATCCCCTGAGGGATCCCAGATTGGAGAGGGTGCAGGCCTGGCTGAGGGACACCCCCCCCCCCCGTCCCATGCACGAATTTCATGCACTGGGCCTTTAGTTTGTTTATAATTCTTCAAATCTCATTTAGATAGGCTCCTTGATTCCATACATGGTAGTTAAATGAAGTGTTTTTTGAGTGGACCATGGCAAGATATTCACAAAGAAAAATGTACTTATCAATCTATCCTTTGTTTTAAATAAAATAGACTTGCTTTGGAATTATTTTTGTTTTTCTTAATAAAAAAAAGATGGACCAGATAGAATCAAGATGGTGAAGCAAGTGGAAGCTACACTTACCTCCTCCCTCGACCACATCAAAATTACAACTAAATTAGAAAACAAGCAACCTGGATGACCGTCTGAAGAACATAAATCCTATAACTAAGGATCTATAGAAGTAGCTATCACATTAAGACCTGCAGGAGGGGCATCGATGCAAAACGGGCTGGCCCCACACCCACAAGTGGTGATTCAGACTCTGGAGTAATATCTCAGCTTCAGAGATCCCCCCCTGAGGAGTGAGGGGGTCTCAACTGCCTGCTGGGCTCCCCAGCCCAGAGCAGCAGTTCTGGGACCAGCAGCCTACATAACATCTGGCAAGCTGGGGGGTTTGGAGAATGAAGTTGGGGGCACACGAGGAGAGGCTGAATGGTGTGGCTTTCGGGTGAGGGTCATCTTCCCCTCTGCCCAATGGTTCCACTGTTCCTGGGTACAGTGCTCCCTCCACGCAGCCAAATCTTAATCTGCTCTAGTAGCCTGATAACTCTACTGGCTTCCCCCTTCACAAGTCCCTGGAATCCGCCCCCACTGCAGAAGCCCACAGGCCCCAGATTGGTTGCAACTGGCCTGGGTGAACCCTGAGACTTTTGCTGAGCGGCCTCAGACCCAGCCCTGGCACCACGCTTGAATCTGTACTGGCCTGGTAAACGCCACTCACCCTTACCTGGTGACTGCCTGAGACCCATAGTACCTCTTGCAACTGCGAACTGCCTGAGGCCCTTTCAGTGGCCAAGCCTAACAAGCTGCTGGCAGGCCATGGCAGGTCTCCGGGTGTCTTAGGCCTTTTGCTGACCTGCCTCAGGCCCATTCCTGGTGGCAGCTGGCTCAGCATGCAGCTTGGCCTCTCCCACGTGCACCCATGTTCCAGCACAGGCAGCCACCAACCCTGGTGGCTTTGAGTCTCCTAATAAGTTACCCCAGAGCCAATCACAGGCAGCATCTGACATTGACTCGCACCGGTCACCGCCAAGAGGCCCCAGAACCAACATACCAGATGGCCGGCTTCAGAGCTCATCAGAGCAATTAGCGCCACAAGCAACACACCCAAAGGGGGGTCTTGGCAGGCGCCAGATCCTGCTGGGGCAAATTCTGCTCTGTGAGGTCAGCACCCACACAGCAGCTTATATACTGCTGTGGTGACATTTATTACTAGGCTATCAGGTGATTAATGGGATATTTTCTTTGTTTTGTTTTGGGGTTTTTTAAGCCAGATAAAAAAGTTTATGTAGAGAAATCTAAGTTTCAGGGGAATTATATAGTCTGATTCCATTGGTGACTCTTAAATATTTATAATGTTAAGATTAATTTCAAAATAAATATGTATTTATTAAAAATCATCAAATACAACAAAGGATGAAACAAGGAAGAAAGCCATTTAACTAGTTATTTAAAAAATAACTAGTATCTGCCAAAACCGGTTTGGCTCAGTGGATAGAGCGTCGGTCTGCGGACTGAAAGGTCCCAGGTTCGATTCTGGTCAAGGGCATGTACCTTGATTGCAGGCACATCCCCAGTAGGTGGTGTGTAGGAGGCAGCGGGTCAATGTTTCTCTCTCATCAACGTTTTTAGCTCTCTATCTCTCCCCCTTCCTCTCTGTGGAAAATCAATAAAATATAAAAAAATAACTAAAAAATAACTAATATCAATTGAGTACTATTCTTTATACTTAGACCTGAGTTAGAACACAAAGAAAAATTATCTAACTTAATAAAATCTACATAGAGTAGCTTTTTTACTTCACATCTCTTTTGGACTATTTAATCTTGCTTTTTTCTACATTGACCGATTACCATATACAGCAGTTAGACTGAGTTGAAAATCAGTTTTTTATTTTAAATTTTTTTACCCAGCCATGAGCCGTTAGGGCCTAGAGCCACTATGTTTCTCTCAGCTCTCTTTTATTAAGTTGCATCAATCCAAACTCTTCCCTAGGGGAGCTGTGCCTTGCTCAGTTCCATTTCTACTTGCTAGAACAACTTCTTGTCTTCAATATGTACCCCTTTCTTTGGCCCTTCTTTGCCTTTTATCTCTATGTATATGTGGCAGTGATAAAGAAGAGTCAGCCTCTAGAAATGTAGGCAGAAACAGATGTAGGACTCTTTTGTTGAAGATCTATTCATCCTTTGGGAATTTACTACTACCCATTCTGATTACTTACTTCTTAGCTTACTTGTGAAAACGTGTATATGTATGGCTAATATGCAAAGTGTCCCCTCAGAAGTTTGACTGGGAGGCTGGGAGTTCCATTGATTGCTATGATGTGCGCTGACCACCATGGGGTGGTGTGGAAAAAAAGGAAGGCCCCAGCCAGCAGCTGGAAGGCCCCAATGGGACCCTACCCATGCACAAACTTTGTGCACTGGGCCTCTAGTTAGTCTATAATGTTTAACTTTACTCAGACTAAATGTTAAGTAAAAAAAAAAAATTTAACCATACACACAATTTGATTCTAAATATCACTGCTAAACAGTTGGTTCGAACTGGAAGAAAGTAATAATAAAGGAATATGTGGGAAAGAGATAATTCTAGAATAGTCTAAATATAGAGGCAAGGAAAACTTAAATGTTCTCGTTTGGTGCAGTAATATAGCCTTAAGTGAGTAACAAGTCAGATTGGAACTAAGTAGACTGCATTTCCTGCCCAGAAAAGTTCAAGAGGGAGAGGGATGAGCGAGAATCTAGAAGAGGCTGATGAGAAAAGATACAACCGTTGAAATAAACATGGATGGAGTAATGGTTACAAAATTATTATTTTTTCTTTTAGTGTTTTGGCATATGCTTGACATTCTTCTGATTTAATTTTACTGTTGAAATGGCACCTGTTCTAGCATGGCCCTGCATGTTAATTAGGAAAACATAATGTACTCAGGCAAATACTACCATTTGCTCTTTTTACCGAACAATATAATTTTCAGAAAATGTCAGCTTAGTCAAATAACATGGACTCTGTTCATTCAAGTGGATAGAGTAAGGTTAATAGACATCATTTCATAAAACAAACAGAACAGAACTGTCAGTGAAGCACTTTACAATGCTTGAATCAGAATACCACAGTAACAAAGCAATGCTTTGGCAAAGGACTAGACCTTTTCTTTCAAAGAGGGGTCTAAACACCCAGAGCATAAACTCAGCATCACCTGAGGTCTTTCTGGAAATGAATTTGCACTTTTAAAAATATATTTTATTGACTTTTCACAGAGTGGAAGGGAGAGGGACAGAGAGTTAGAAACATCCATGAGATATAAACATTGATCGGCTGACTCCTGCCCCTGGGGATGTACCCACAACCAATGTACATGCCCTTGACTGGAATCAAACATGGGACCCTTCAGTCAGCAGGCCGATGCTCTATCCACTGAGCCAAACTGGTTTTTGCTGGATTTGGACTTTAACAAAATGTCCAGGTGTGCCTTGGTGTTCTAGAGGTTGAGGAGCGCTGATTTAGAATACCTAGTTTATTTCAAGGCAGTGAAAGTTGTGGAGGGAAAAAGAACCCCTTTTTAACAACCTTCTTCTCCTTTTAAATTGGTAATCTCTTCAGAAAAGAAACACGTCTTACTTATCTTTGTACCACATATGCCTAAGAGTATCTGGTTTATAATAAGCAAATATTTGCTGAATGAATAAATTCATTCCTGTTCCTCTTAAACATCTCACAGGTATAGATGCTGACAGGAACATTGTTTAAGCTGCCTATTCTGACGTTATGTTACAGCAACCCTAACAAACTAATGCGGGCAGAGAATTCCACCTACATTTTCTCTTAGCACTTTGCAGATCCCTCCCAAAGCTGTGCCGAAGTCAGCTCTGGCTTTTTAAATATATATATATATATATATATATATATATATATATATATATTTTAATTGTACTGTAGTTTCACCATTTGGATACTTTAAAATCTTGTTTAAGACTGCTCGTGCTTATTGAATCTAAAAGTTAACCTTCCAGTGATATTTGAAAATTTTTATTTGTTCTTCCATCTTCAAAAATATATTTTCCCTCAATAATTTCCAGTCTCTTCTCCTGGATTCTAGTTATAATCAGATTAGACCTTCTTATTCTCTCCTCCCTGCCTCCAACATTCTGTCACATTTTCATCCTAATAAATACTGGGGCTATATTTTGGATAATTTCACCAATAGTGTAGCCTAATTTATTAGTCAGCCCTTTTAATTTTTAATTTTGCTAGCTACATGTTTTATTCGTAGTATTCAATCCTTTCAAGTTTTCTTTAAAATAAAAACTTTTATTTTTTTTCCTTAGGTCTCAAACCCTTCTGTTATTGTGAATTGCTTATTGTTTTTAAAATCAGCCTTTGAGTTTGTTTCAATAAAAATCTGTTGAAGGGCTAAATTTGCTGACTTTTTCGTGGCGACTGTTTCATCACATTCTGTCACACTTTTCTTCAGGAGAGGCCTGTCCATCGCACTCTCATTTAGCCTGGGTGGCAGGAGCAGATTTGCACTTTCTTCTGCCCGGCTCTCCGGGAGTGTCTGCGATAAGAGAACATTTTTCTGTTGATTTCTCAGCTTGGTGTTTCTCACTCCAACAATGAGTATACATGCCCATTGTTGGACCTTTTCCAGGCTAGCTTTTTCACACTAACTCAGAAAATAAAACAACACAAAATAAAACAAAACCCATTTTCCTTGCATCAGTGAACAAATTTCGTTTCTAACAGCCAAAGCACAGCCCTCTGCAAAAGCAGCTGAGGTCTCCTGTGTGCATGGAAGGATTGGTGCCCAGCCATTGTCTAGTCTAAGAATCCTCCGTGGTCGCCATGGCTGGAGGTTGTGTGCTAAGTGCTCAAGGTCTTGCTTCATCTTGCCAATTCCTTTGAGTATAGTGGTAATTACTTATCAGAATCTATCAAAATTCTGCTTTGTGTAGTAGATGGATTTCAATTTATTGTCTCTCTTTCATAGTGCTTATATTCATCTGGAGTTTAGATACTTTGAGCTCATGAACTTGAGTTCTGAGGCATCCATCTGACAGGCAGTTTCCGGGGGCAGGGCAGGAGGCCAGGCCTAGGAGTTTAAGGGGAGAAGATGGGATGAGTCCTCCTGGAGACCGTGCTCCAGGGAAGCATACTTGGCCTTTCCTATCTGTGACCACTCCCAGACAATGCATCTGGAAGGACTGTGAGGAGGTGGTCCCCCAGATTTTAATCCCTCCTCCCTGGTAGTTTGGAGAGAGACGTTGGAGCAGTAAATGCCTGATGTGGCTGGCCACCCATTCCGGGGCTTTGCATTGCCCTGCTATTATTACTCCCTGAACAACAGTAGTCTGCCCTTTTGTGCATAATCTCTGTCCTGAAGCAGGGAAGCAATAATTGCTCCAAGACAACTCAGGAAGAGACCGGAGTGTGGGATAAAGCTTCCTTCCAAACTTGCTCTCACTGCTGCCATGGGCAGCCTGCTCAGGGTGAGGCTGCCCATCCACACACAAGTCCAGACTGACCTCCTCTTTCCTTTCCTTTTCCCTTTTAAATTCCTCAGATCCCCTTTTCTTGCCTTTCTAATGTTTCTTCAGGTTTGACTTTGGAAGAGAGAATCAGCAGTGAATGTTTAGTTGAAAACTTGATAGAAATCTATAATCTAGTTTATTGTTCTTTATGTCTGGCACCTGGGTTACTCCTACTGTCTCCACTGTTTATTAAAAATCATTATTAGAGCCCTAACTGGTTTGGCTCAGTGGATAAAGCATCAGCCTACGGAATGAAGGGTCCCAGGTTCGATTCCAAGGGCACATGCCTGCATTGTGGGCTTGATCCTCAGTGGGGGACGTGTAGGAGGCAGCCAGTCAATGATTCTCTCTCATCATTGGTGTTTCTATCTCTTTCCCTCTTTCTTCCTCTCTGAAATCAATAAAGATATATATTTTTTTTAAATCATTATTACATTTTAGGGGCATTAAGACACAAGGGCTTGGGGATTGGCATAGTGGTGGAAATTACCGGAACCAAAAGTCGCTTTATCTGGGATGCATATCTTTGTATGTATTTGATCTGGCCACTCCTCTCCCACTCTTTGCCAAGTTGTGCATGAGCTGGTTCCAAAGTCAACTTAATATGGCTTGGGTAATAAAAGTTTCCTGATGAAGCCTATGATAAGTGAAACAAGCAGAAATATGGCAAAAAAAATAAGAATCTTTGTCTCAACATGATGAGAGCATAAACAGGGTGTCTTTTATGAGGCGGTGATATAATTATGGTTAAGTGTGTGGGCTTTAAAGTCGAAATTGCAAGTTAGAACTTGGGTGCTGTCAGTCACACGTTAACTACGTAAATTTGGGCCAGGTTCTGAATCTCCCTAGATTTTAGTTTCTGCATTCAAAGTGGCTAATAATTGTACCTACCACGTGCATTGATGTTAGGATTAACTTCTATATTAGGCATTTAGCATGGAGCTGACCAGATAGGAAGTCTCGAATTAAAAGCTATCATTATTGTAAGGTTGCCTATGTCTTTCTGACTTGAAATTATTAGGAAAGATGAATCTAGGTGGTGGGCAACTGCTCCTTTTGGTTTTCCCTTTAAAGTTTCATCTTCGTCCATGCCCTGCATTTGTATTTATATTTGAAAGGTGACAAACCCCATAGACTAGTAGGTAGCCAGGTATTAAGTACAAACTTTCAGTTTTCTCTTCCAGTTTATTTGCAACTTCTACAATAGGGAGCAACTTCCATGAGCCAGAAAGACTGTAGAGCTATCTAAATATATTGCATTTGTTTAATCTGATAATAAGTTGGAACTATGACACATATCTTTTAGGTTTAGTGATACCTTCTATATCTCATTGTCTCAACTTTTCGTAGAGGAATCTGATCTAGACTCAAGCTGACCCATGAAGAACAGAAACAATGGCCTATATTTTTTCTAGCCCTCACATATGCCATACCCTTCAGCAGATCCTTACACGTTCCCCATTGGCCTTGAGACCAAATGGCAATGGAGAGTCACTCACAGCAAGGCAGGCTGACTCTCTGGGTCTTGCCTCCAAAGCTGCATATTGAGTTATGTTAGAAAAAAAAAAGCTGTAAAGTTATTTTTGATTTGTATTATAAAATGTTTCCCTTTCATTATAAAGTCTCATACCTGCATAGCTAGGTCATGAATGAGCTTTTCCTCCCTTGATACTTCAAATTTAACTCATTCCCACAGCACGGTATCAGTGAGAAAATGTAAGTCACACTGAATTATGTGTTTGACTATTTTAGCAAGCCTTTCTCTGGTGGTTACTGAGTCCTTGAAATGTAGTTAATGCAACTGGGGAAATGGACTGTGAATTGGATTCTATTTTAGTTAATTTAAATTTTCATTTAAAAACTAAAGCTGTCGAAAATAGGCTCCTCATACACACAATTTTATTTTCTTTTTTGGTAAAACTACCTTTACAACCATTGTAACTTGTGAAACATCATCATCTTAGTAGAGTGCATATTTGGCATATTTGGCATTTCTAGTAATTGCCAAAGGATCATTTCACTTTGAATGATTTTTTTTCAAACAGAAATCATTTCGTAACATTGATGTAACATTGCAATATGTTTATTTGAACCTTGTATAGGTGGAGCATGAGTTACAATATCCCTTTATAAATTAAAATTTGTAATTAAATAGAAATATTTACTATTTTAATTATAATATAATTAAATTATTTTTTCTAGTTTATCTCTTAACCCACCTGAGTTCCTTAGGATGCAAAGGACTGTGTCTTTTTCTGTTCTGTACTTCTAGTGCCTAGCAGTACACACAGCACAGCACAGGTGACCATTTAGCCTATGTTGATTGAACAAGTAAGGGCCCATCATGCACACCTTCCCTCTGATGCCCTCCTCTGGCTTGGCATGCCATATTGCAGAACCACTCTAGATATCTGGGTGTGTTTTTTATGCAATTTATGGCATATCCAGTGTTGTAGTTTTTTAAAAAAGGCTTTAATAAGATAACGCTTGAAAGGAATTCTTCATACTTTCTCAGTATGGGTCTCATAATTGAAAATTCAAATATTCAGAATGCTACCTATAAAAAGATTAGAAAAGGGTTGGTTTAAATTTCAGGATTTATGCATTCTGTTGACAATATCTTTTCTCAAGTCAGAGGCTCAAAACAATACACACTTTCTTTGTCATGATTAGAGGCAATTTGGGAGGTCAGACAGACCCAAGGGTTCAAATCCTGTCTCCTCTTCCCGATAGTGTCATCTCAGGTGAACTCCTTAGTCTCTCCCAGCCTCAGTTTGCTCAACCGTAAAATGGCAAGGATGTTATCCTGAGGTCATTGTGGGGATAAGGAAGCATTCAAAACAGCATAATGTGGGTAAGGTAAAGCCTCAATGTACCTTAGCGATTTTTATTATAAATACTATGGACAATGAGCAAACTGTACCAACTAGAATATTTGATTGTGAGCATTAAAAATAGATTCTGATTAAGACCAAAAACTGGGGGAAGGAATGGAACAATTAAACAAAAGCTAAAAATGAAACCATAAAAAAAATTAGAAAGCAGAGCAGTTCTGGAAACCTGCATTTCATGAATTAAAAACAATCTCTTCAAGGTGCCATTCTTAGAATAATTCAGCTCTTAATAATGATTTTTCCACCCTGTGCTTTAGATTAGATATAAAAATTTTAAATCCCTAAAAGAGAGAGTCTGACTGACTGGCATGGGTTGTGTGCCAGCCTGTTGGCCAGGGCGATGTGGTGTCTGGACCGTAGCACCTTGATTGACAGTCCCTCCACGGGCATTTTCAAAGAGGTGTGGCTTAGTCTTCAAAATAAAATTGGAGTGCTGTTATCAAAAGAAGTAATGCTTCGCCAATAAAAACAGCAGATGTCTTCTAGTTTTATAATGTCATAAATTACACAGGCAACTAAAGGATTTGTACACATGCATATCAGCATAACCAATGGACGCAGACATTGGGGCGGCGGGGGCTTCCCAAGGGTGGAGGAACTGGTGTTGGGGGAGGTCAATTGGGGGAAAAGGAGACTTATGTAAAACTTTAGACAATAATAATTTCTTAAAAACTACACAGACTGCAGTATTGCACTAATTTCTTCACATGAAATGGAAGTAAGATGGGTAGAAAAGCTGCCTGCCCAGGATGTGACTCAGATACAAATTCCTAGAATGAATGGTTGAACTGGGAAGGATGGTTTAACTTGAATTATGGTAGAAGGGGAACCAAGATCCTAGATGGGAAGACCTCGGTATTGAATTCTAAAAAATGTGAATGAAAAATAAAGAGGTCGTGTGGAAAGTAACCTCGCAAGGGTGACCTGGTCATAAATTCCTAGCTGGGCAGGTCATGACCGGTAGTCACGCCCCAGGCATATAACTTCTTTAGTAGAAGGTTTATCTTCGCCTTAAACAAAGCCTTGTCCATTGTTCCCATGCATCGAGGTTAACGCGCCTTTGAAATGCCTCTTTTCAGACCTCTACTTCTAAGGCATGGCCCCTCTCAAGAGAGCACATAGTCTTAACTCGTCTGTAATCCAGCAATTTTCATCTGGTGTGCTGTGGCTGGCACACGGGTGTTTCCCAAGAATTTCTAAAACTCGCAATACCTGACTATTTAGTCAGGGGCACTGACCTCTTTTCCCTTTGATTGTCAAATAATGATAAAAATAAAAAAGTGACAACAGCCAACACAGTAATAGCTGTCTATGTGGATGAGTCAAAATTATACCTTTTTTTTCCAGAATATCAAAAAATATATTTTTGGTGTGCCACAGAATTTTAATAGTTTATGTGTGCCATGAGATGAAAAAGGTTGAAAATCGATGCTGTAATCCAGTCTCCACCTTGCTTTCTCCCACCTTCATTTGGTCTTCCTTCCATTCCCTCCTTAATGCAAATGCATAAAGGAAACTCCAAACTTACTCTTCTAAGCATTTTTTTCTCTCTCTAAGTCTTTTGAGGTCTGGCTTCCAGGCATACCCTCTGTATGACTCAAATAAATCCATATAAAAATTCTCGACAGGTTTGGACATTCTTATATTGACAAGAACAACATCAAATAAGACAACGAGGGAACATTAGAGACTTTGGAAATAGAGAACAAGATAAATTTCTTTTGAAGGAGTTAGAACATCCAATTCAGAATTAAATCCATTGCTAGGAATAAGGGAGTATATTTCTGGTTTTTCTGGTTCTCAGAGCATTCCAATGGCCAGAGACAGATGCTTTAAGGAGGTTTTACAGGGCTAGACAGATATTAACTTCTCTGACTCCAAACAGAACTGTGCAAACACTTCACCAGGTGAAGCTGCTTTACTTGTCTTTTCTAGATTCTTGATATCACCCTTAGGAAATGTCTCCATTAGCTGGTTTGGCTCAGTGGATAGAGTGTCTAGAGTGTCATCCTGTAGACTGAAGGATCCCAGGTTCGATTCCAGTCAAGGGCACATGCCTGGGTTGTGAGCTCAATCCCCAGTAGGGGGTGTGCAAGAGGCAGCTGATCAATGATTCTCTCATCATTGATGTTTCTATCTCTCTCTTCCTCTCTGAAATCAATAATAATAATTTTTTTAAAAAGATTACTGCTGTAAGGTTTTTATAGAACTTATTTTTTTTCAATTGAAAGGGCTTTCTTTTATTCTAAAATTACATTCTTATGCATTCTGGTGTTAAAATATTTTTATTTTATTTTATAAAATAATGATGAAAATAGCACAATAAATACTAGCAACTCAATATTGTGTTGCTTCTCCTTTTCCTTTTTTCCTTTTTTGTCCCACCCTTCAATAATGTTGATCTACCAAATACAAAATCTGGCAACTATATTTCTAAATGCTTCTGGGTCTCTGACCCATTGGTTTCCCACATGGTCATTCATGGGGAAATATTGCTTCCAACAGTACCATCAGTGGTGAAGGGCGTGAGCAGACCTAAGTTCAAATCCTGATTCTATGTTCAGACAGGATTAGACCCATGGTACCTGGGCAAATGAGTATCGGTTTTTCACTATTAAGTATGACATTAGCATCAAAACGAACAGCAAGGGACCTGCAACCTAGAAAAACAGAAAAGAAAAAAATAATCGGGACAAAATGAGACTATGAGCCCAGAGAGACAGTTCAGGAAGCAAACACAGGGCTCTAACAAGAAGGAGACCTTGACCACAAACCACGTGTAGCTGAAAAGTCTGCACAGGTTTCTCATAAAGACAATAACCAAATCCCAAACACAAGAAGCCTGGGGCTGGCTGGAAGAGATAATACGAACACTTGGCTGGGACAAAAGACAAGTTATAGTGGGCCGCGCACTTGTTCATTCATTGTTTTTACTTAACAAGTAAAATGTAGAGCTGTTATGTGCCAGAAAATAGATTTTATGTGCTGAGGACACAACAGCAAACAAAATAGATTGTTGCGCTGCCCATGAGGAATTTGTTTTAGTGAGAGTCGGATAATAAGCAAATGACAAATAATGCAAGGCATAATTTTAAGTAGAGATAAGTGCTATCAAGGAAACTGAATAAGAACCAGGGAATGAAGATAGTGGGGAGGAAACAAGCCATTTTTAATATGCTTATCGTATTTGAGGGATAGCCTCTCTGGAGTAATGTGAGACACAGCCTGATTAAAGGGAAGATGCCGTGTGGAGGTCCCACGGCAGAATGCTGCTGAGAGAACAGCACGTGCAGGGGTCTTGTGGTGGAACTGAGTGTGACAAACTAGAGATAGTGAGAAAGCGTGTGCTGAGTTTGGAGAGAGGTAGTGGGCAGGACCTGGTTAGGAGTAGGGATTTTATCACTGAGTTGTTTTTCCTCCCTTCACTCTTTCTTAAAAATAAAGCCCACCATTTCTTTGAATTTAACAAATTTTTAAATTTATTGGGGTGATATTTATTGTGACATTCACAAAACCCTACAGGTTCCAAGTGTACAACTCAACAAAGCATCGTCTGCACATGGCATCATGTGCCCATCGCCCAAAGCAAAGTCTATTTCTGTTCCCATTTTGTCCACCTCCACCTACCCCCATCCCCTTTCCCTGTGGCTATCATCACTCTGTTGCCTGTATATATATTAGAGGCCCGGTGCACAAAATTTGTGCAAGGGACTCTGCCCTCACAGCCATAGCAGCTGTGTCAACCCTCACAGCCCTGGTTTCCTCTGGAAGGATGTCTGGAAAGACATCGGTCTAATTAGTATATTATGCTTTTATTATCATAGATTATTATAGATATATGGTTTTTCACTCAATCCCTTCACCCTCTTTCATCCAGCTGTCAGTCTGTTCCATGGGTCCATTCCTCTGTGTCTATTTTGTTAGCCAGTTTATTTTGTTCATTCGATTCCACACAGAAGTGAGATCATGTGGTATTTGTCTTTCTCTGACTTGGCACCATTTCTTAGTCACCACAGATTTTCATTCTCGGCCTAATGACTCTTCAATGTTGTCGCATGCAGCATAGCTACACCAGCAGATGATCAAAATCAGCATCAATCACCCAGTGGGGCTCTGAGCAGCAAGTCCATTTAGCTCTCTCTGCACCCCACAGGGGTCCCCAAATGGTAGTGCTGACACCCAGCATGACATCGCTAATGCTATGTTCAGGATGCTATTACAAAACCCAAAACCAGTCTAGCTAAGCAAGTGGGCCAGAGGGGAGCATTCCGGAAACACACAATTCCCGTGGCCCATTTTATATTCTCAAGTGCATTCCTCTGAATTTAAAAAGGGGAAAAAATGGTAGAATTGATTAGAAGTCCCAGAATCTTCCAGTTTAAACTTATGGGAAACAATTGATTTATAGGCTCTCCTGGATATAAACTATAACTAGAAAAGTAAAGCAAAAACAAAATAACTTCTAGGCCAGGATAGGAACTCAGAATTTACATATCAGATGAGGAAAGTTGGGCCACAGTTAATTAACAAATAGTGTTAGATTTGAGTGAGGATTACGTTCTGCCTTCATTTTGGAATGTTTAGCTGTGGAGACCTCTGGATCTGACGAAAATTTAGCCACCCATTTTTATATGTGTAGGTATCATCTAGAGCTCCTACATAAAAGTATTTCAAGTTTTGTTACTTTTCTTTTGCTTTCTTATCCGAATAATAGCAATTTATCAAGTGGTACTAGGCACTAAAGTGATAGGTTGTTGTTGTTCAGAAAATAGAGGGTAGACATATAGATGGGTGAGAAGACAGGACTTATGGAATCAGATTAACTTGAATCCATCACTTCCTGGTTTTGTGGTCTTCACTGTCTTATTTGTACCTTTCAAATCCTTACTTTCCTCAGATGTAAAACAAGGACAAAAATACCCACCTTATAATGCTGTGAGGATTAGTGAGACAGCAGAAAAACCACGTGGAGCCTAGCATGGAGTAAGGATTCTATCCATGATGGTTGTTTTGTAACAATTATAGATTCACAGGAAGTTACCCACTTTTCCTTAATCTTACATAGTTGGATAGAAGATTAACATCACTATAATGTATGGAGATAGTTCTGTGTCACTTTATCATATCATATTATCAAATCATATCATATCATATCATATCATATCATATCATAGTCATATAAGCACCACCACAGTCAAAATACAGAAAAGTACAACACTACAAAGGTCTCCCTTATGCAATCCAGAAGTCGAAGCCACCCTCTTTGCGCCCACATCTTTACTCCATGACAACTACCACTAATCTGTTTTTTATCTCTCTAATTTTGTCATTAAGGAAATGTTTTATATAAATGGAATGATACAATATTTCACCTTCTGAGATAGTTGTGTGGTTTTTTTCACTCAACACCATGCCTTTAAAATCTGTCCAAGTCATTGTATGTATCAATACTTTGCTTCTTTTCATTCCTGAGCAGTGTTCTAAGGTATGGATGGGACAGTTTGGTTAATCATTCATCACTTGAGGGCCATTTTGGCCGTTTCCACTTTGTGGCTGTTACAAACAAAGCTGTACTTATAAACAATCCTGTGCAGGTTTTTGTCTGGATATAAACTTTTATTCCTCTGAAGTAAATACTCAGAAGTGTGATTTCTGGTTTTGTGAACTATTTTTAACAATTTCTCCTTATTGTTATAACTAGGAGCCACAGATTTGCACCTGTTACCATATACATGAGGTTGTTAAGAAACTCCAATAAAAGCAAGTAGTGGGCCGCGACCGGTTTGGCTCAGTGGATAGAGCGTCAGCCTGCGGACTGAAGGGTCCCGGGTTCGATTCCGGTCAAGGGCATGTACATTGGTTGCGGGCACATCCCCGTTGGGGGGTGTGCAGGAGGCAGCTGGTCGATGATTCTCTCTCATCGATGTTTCTAACTCTCTGTCCCTCTCTCTTCCTCTCTATGAAAATATCAATAAAAATATATTTTTTAAAAAAAGCAAGTAGTGGAAGTTGAGTAAAATCCTTGAGTAGAACTTCATAGTTATTTTAGTCAGGATAAGGAATGCTAGCTGCTCTAACAGACATTCTCAAAATTTCTGTAGCTCAAAACAATAACAGTTAATTTCTTGCTCACCTGATATCCAGTGTGGGTCAGGCAGTGCTTCTAGGGGGCTCTTTGTCTATTCTGGGACTCCTTCTCTGGTGAAGTTCTGGCATCTCTGCTTTCTCTGCTTTTAGCTGGACATATAGGAGAGAGGAGGAGTGGATACAAGAGATAACTCTAAGTGTTTGAGGAGTCAGACCTTCATATGGCTTATCTTGGTTTTGGTGGCATTCCATTGGCCAAAAGAGTTAAAAAGAGTTGATCATACTGCATATATTAAACTCTCCTGACTGGACACTAATACTCTGTGGGATGCAGAAAGAAGAGGTGAGACTGGGTCAAGATCAGCCTCACAGATCTCACCTGCCGGCTCTCAATGGCTACGCTCACTGTACCTACTATGGCCGGGCTTCGGTTAGGTTAAGCCAGGATCAACAAACCGTAGTCTGCAGGTCACAGCCAGCCTCTGCCTATTTTTTTATGGCCTGTGTGTAAGTTTTAAATGTTTAAATGTTTGAAAGAAATCAAAGGAAAGAATTATATTTTGTGACACTGGAAATTCTATGAAAATCAATGTCATCGTCCACAGGTAAAGTGGTGCCTGAACACAATCATGCTCCTTTGTTTATACATTGTCTATGATTGCTTTCACCCCACAATGACAGATAAATAATCCCAACAAAGACTGTATGTAGGCCCACAAAGGCTGACATGTTTATTATCTGGTCCTAGTTTGCTAGTCTCAAGTATAAAACCATCTGGGCCTCATAGTTTTTCAACGGTTTTGAAAAATATCATTAAGTGTATAGAAAGCTGTGCCCCTTTTCAAGCCAACATTGTTTAATGACATTTTCACTCGGGAAAAGCAGCCTTGTTTTTTGTTTTGTTTTGTTGTTTTTTTAATCCACTTTAAACAGAACTTCATCATTTACTTGTCACAGAAGCAGTTTTCTGAGAATTAATAGTCTTATTGCTGAGCCTGAGGGATAATGGTCTTATCCCTGAAATCCATCAGCATTGAGTCTTCAGTCTGGGAAAAAAGAACTGCCACACGTCCAACTTCGAAGAATCCTAAAATATTACATAACCGTCACATAGTTCTATCATGTGACTGAATCCTTAACATGAAATGATTTTCCCCAGGCATAAAAGGTTCAGGTTTTTGATCTGCAGTTAGAAATCTCTAGCTTTTTAAACTCGCTTGTTTTCCCATTGAGTTCAAAAGAGTGTCAGCAAAAAAACCAAGAGTTTTCCCCAACAGAAAAAAAGAATTCCTATCCCGTTAGTGCTGTGAAATTCTTCATTTTTAAAAATAACCTACCGAGTCTCAGCTTCAACATCACCATTTGCAGACATGAACAAAAAAGCAGCTGGGTTATTTTGAAATCCTAGGAGAAGCACACCAGTCTTCTCCTCTAGCACCTTAGAAAAATCGCATTTCATGCCTCCTTAGCAACCTGCTAGATTTGTTTTCCTCTCCACATCTGATTTTGCATTTACATGTGCTGTTAATAAGAGCCCTGGCTTTGCACTCAGACTGCCGACACCCAAATGCCCCTCTGGTTCTCACACTGTGTCACTGGGTAACAGCACGATGTGCTATAACTCAGTTTCCTTACCTGAAAAAATGGGGTCATAGAATGCAACTTCATAGGCCCGTTCTGAGAATCAAATGGAGTGTGACATGGAAAGTGCTTAACAGACTGTCTGGCCTGCAGAAAATGCTTAATAATATTGTCTAGCATTAAGAGTTGCTATTGTCTCACTGGAGAACGGATAGACCAAAGAGAGTCTTTTATTTTGGTAGCAAACGCCAAGCCACATGGCTGTCGATGTAGAACTAGTGTCAGAGACAAATAGCAGTCTTTGTCAACAAAGCCATCTGTCAGCGGATTAAGCAAATGCAAACAGAAGGAGCCTCTCTGTTTATCAAGGCACCAGGCAAAATATATTAATTACATGGACAGCAACATTACAGGTATTAACTTAAGTCAACATAAATAGTCGTTTTGCATTAAGCTCTCTTAAACTCCCAGGAAATCTTAGAATTCACCCAGTTCGACCACCTGCCTGATGAAGCCATTCTGCCCCACACCCCTTCCCATGGTGAGGGAGACGCTGTTCCTTGAAGCAATTTGTTTCATTTTGAGGCTCTTCCTTAGATTTTTTTTTTCTTTCAATATTTACTCTCCAGTTTTGGGGGACTTCATCACCCTGGCCACACATCCTATTGTGTTTTAAGTACAACAAAATTCCTTTAAAAAGACAAAACAGCCGAAACTGATTTGGCTCAGTGGATAGAGCTTCGGCCTGCAGACTAAAGGGTCCCTAGTTCGATTCCGGTCAAGGGCATGTACTTTGGTTGCAGACACATCCCCAGAGTGGAGTGTGCAGGAGGCAGCTGATCCAAGTTTCTCTCTAATGGATTTTTTCTAGCTCTCTACCCCTCTCCCTTCCTCTCTGTAAAAAATCAATAAAATATATTAAAAACAAACAAACAAACAAACAAAAAACAAAAAAACAGCTCACCTTCCCGGGAATCTTCCCTCTGGTAAATACACAACCCCCTATATTCTCTAGGCTGTGTAGCTAAAGTAATTATTCAAAATATGTCCACAGGCCCACTCCTTATGTTTAAGAGCAAAAATTCAAGGAAAAATGGTTTGATCTCTTCCCTGGGTTCTGGTTTGCAGGTCCTAGTCATATAATAACAATGTTGAAAGGCAGCATGAGGAAGTGGAACTCTAGTCTGCAGAGCCTAAAGAATTTAAAACTGAATGTCTTGTTTATTTAGCTGTTCACACCTCTAAATGAACAATATAGAACTGAGCAATTAAGTAAATGTGCTTTTCTTTCCAACATCAGGTTGAGAATGGTGAAGGGTCTCAGGTTTTACTCTACTTGCAAGCTACCAAGAGAGCCTGCCACAGCGTCACAGTGTCCTAGTGGCTGCCAGGAGACAAGAGATTCCTGGGTCAGAGACAAAGGAGCTTATTACCCAACTAGATGCCCCTTGCAGGAAGATTCCTGCAATAGGGCTTCCTGCTGCAGTCTCTGACCCGCCTCTTTTCCTCCCTTCTCCCTACCCTGCCTGCTTCTCTTCCTTCTCTCCCTTCTCCCCCAGCCTGCCTGCTTCCCTCCCTTCTCCTCCTCCGACGGGCTTGGCTTCTTTCTATGCTTCTTCAGTCTTCGCTCTGGCCTGAATATGCAAATTAACCACCATATTGGTTGGGTTAATGTGCATACTCACCTTGATTGGCTGGTGAGTGGTTTTGGGTGTAGTGAAGGTGCAGTCAATTTGCATGATTCTCTTTTAGGATAATAAGCATGGCAAGTGTCCTGAGCTACACGTTCCTGTTGTTTCCATCTGCCCCCCATGTCCACAGGAACAAGGTGGGATGCCACACATAAATGCTGAGGACTCAGTGGTTTTCTTCACAGTTGAGAAACCCTGAGCTTAAAAATCCCTCAATCTTTTATAAAGGGCTCCATACAGACTTGCCCCCCCCTTTTTTTAACCCTGTATGGTGATATCTTCACTACCCTGAGCAGCAAACAAACCTGCCCTCTGCTCCAGTGGAGTCACTCTCACTATTTTCTAGGCTGTTCTGTATCAACCCCCTTGAAAAGGGAATCTAAAACAAAAGCTGTCAGTGCCTCTGCTCTTCAGATGTATAAAGTACAAGAGACCCACGGAGAATGGTCTCCTAGTGTACTGGCTGCAGGATTTCATTAGGGGGAATACGTAATTTCCCTAGAACATTAAACTAATCAGTAAGTATTTATTGGATGGACAGTGTGTGTTCAGCATTTCTGTGGGTGTATTGTGGAGGATGAAAAGTTTATGGTCTCCAGGTTCAGGAAACTTAGAATTTATTAGGGACTACTTGACCCAAAGCAATAGGGAGCAATACAAGAGAAGCTTGACCCAAAGCAATAGGGAGCAATACAAGAGAAGCTAAAGTTAAATTAGGAATAATTTATTCGTTCACATACATAAATATTAAATTCTTAGCATAAACATTAAAATTTACTTAGCGTGGACTGTATGACAGGCACCAATCAAGCCATTTACACCTATATTTTTACTAACCACAAAATGTTATTCATGTTGGAAATGTTTTGAGCCATCCATTAATAGTTACAAACACATCAGGATCTGTTTCATTGGTATATTTTGGTTTGTTTGGCAAGGGAAAATCATGAATCAAATCTAAAGTGATTCAATTAAATTGAGAGAGAGAGGAAGGGAGAGAGAGAGAGAGAGAGAGAGAGAGAGAGAGAGAGAGAGAGAGAGAGAATGTGGAGAATGTGTCACACCACGGAACAGACACTCGGCAGGAGCTGAAAGCCCAGGGCAGTGCTCCTCCTGCCTTCCTGAGGGTTATGTTGCCCAAATCTAAGCATGAGGTGGGAATTATGCAGAACAGGAAGTGAGAGTCCAGGGTTCCTAGGGAATTTAGCTGATTCACCCATAAATCAAGAGATAGAACTTAATTATCTCTCTAGTGCTTTAACCTCTAGAAATTTCACCTAGCAGGTGTTTGCAGCTTTGTCATTCGGTATAAGGATGCTAAGATGTTACTTGAGGGACTCTAATAGATGGGGCATTGGTGGCGTCTGCATCTCTGCAAAGGAAAACAACATCAGACTATTCTTCTTCAAGTAGCTATGGCTTTTTACCACATGTATGGAATTCAAATGAAAGTAACCCTGCTACCCTGGCTGAAAGAGGAGTCAGTGCCTCTTTTGGAAAGACAAGCAGAAACAGACTCACAGAGAACTCTCTCCCAAAGGACCCAGAGCCAAAGACACCCACATAATGTAGGTGAGAACGGCAGCATGGCACAAGTAACTTGGGATGGAGCACTGCCAATAGAAGTGACCCATCCAGAGCTCCTCACGGTGGTGTGAACATGTGGCACGGAAGAAAAAGTGGGTCATGGGAGCTGCTTTGTACTCTACGTGACTATGAGTCATTCTCAAAATACACTATGATCTGCTGGACAGAACAATTTTAGAAGCTCTGAGGCACAGAGTGACTATAAGATGCTGAGTATGTTTCTGGGTTTTCTCATTCCTGCAGCTATTCTTAGATAAACCCTTATCATCTAGAGCAGTGTTTCCCAAACTTCTCTCATGATGAGAATCACCTGGTATTGTTAAAATACAGATTCCTGAATCCCAACTAAGAAGTGCTAAAGTAGAATTGTTGGAAACATATAGGTAAAATTGTATACTTAACTAGTGCTATACTTAACTAGCACTAGTTAAGTATACATATAGTAAAATTGTATACTTAACTAGTGCTATACTTAACTAGCACTAGTTAAGTATACAATTTTACTAGTGCTATACTTAACTAGCACTAGTTAAGTATACATATAGGTAAAATTGTATACTTAACTAGTGCTATTCTAGTTTAGCACTTCTTAGTTGGGATTTAGGAATCTGTATTTTAACAACTCCACCAGGTGATTCTCATCATGAGAGAAGTTTGGGAAACATTGACCTAGAGAAACCTGTCTGTGTGTGTTGTCTTTTCTAACTATGAAAACTGCAAGGACGAGCAGGAGGCTCTCTGACTGCATGATGCTCTTGGGTAAGAGACTTCGCTCTGCTAAAGGAATAGTGCTTCTGAAAGACCTTGTTGCTTAACACAGAATTAGTAAGTTGATGCTGCAAAAACTATGTATTTTCTATTTGCTTTGCATATAGATGCAAAGATGAAGAAATAAATTGGAAAAGTGGACGCTATGACTTAATTGATGAAATGGGAACTGATGACATGGGGTCTGAGATTTCACCTTACTTGCAGCTAACATGGATACTGGCAGAAGACACCTCCTGGCTCAGAGACAGAGCAATTGTGGCATTCAGGAAGTCAGCATTTGCACTTGATTCTCGAGCCCCAGTTCCCACAGGCTGACACTAAAAATGTTGAGATTCCTGCACGCACCGTGGGTTGCATTACAGAAGAGAAACCTTGAGCGGAGGGACCTTGGATCTTTCATAACTGGCAGTAAGCCTGACTGGCATACAGGAAACAAATGAGTCCCTTGCTCTGGAGAGAGATACCATCTTTGTCGCTCAAGGATGTTTGTATAGCAAACATCCTTGAAAGAGGAGTCAGTGCCTCTTTTGGAAAGACAAGCAGAAACAGACTCACAGTGAACTCTCTCTCAAATGACCCATTAATAGAATAATGAAATCAATTTAGAGGGTTTAAAACATAAAAGAATATTTCCTGTAATAAGGGTAAGCATTGTTTAGTGAAACTTTTCTTATAGCTACATATAAAAATCTTTTAAAAATTTATTGGCAATCATTTGAGACACATAGGCTAAGATATCACTAAATATATTGAGTTCTTACATTCTGGGTGACATGACTTGCTTACATAATACCCAAATCTGTGCAATAGCAATGTGTGTTATGTTGGGGTTCTTCCATAACATATAGTTAACACTTGAACAATGTGGGAGTTATGGGAGCTGACCCCCCCAAGCAGTCAAAAATCCACTTTGACTCTCCAAACACTTTACTAATAGCCTACTGTTGACTGGAAGACTTACTGACAACACAAAACAATCTATTAATACTTATTTTATATGTATATAATAGAGTGCTCTAGAGTAAGCTAGAGAAAAAAATGTTATTAAGAAATTCATAAGGTCTGGCAGCCAGTTTTTCTCTTAATTGTCAAAACTCCCCCTCCCCCAAATTTCCAATATATGTGCTGAATATATATATATATATATATATATATATATATATATATATATAAATGGACTTGCACAGTTAAACCTGTGTTGTTCAAGGGTCAACTGTAAATTATGAACATACTTCCATAGACGATAGTCTACTCATGATTGATAAACCCATTCAAATGCTATTCTTTAAAGATGAGAAAATTTTATATACCGCACTGTATTTTTTAACCAAATGGGGTTTTAAGAATATTATTTTTACCCTAGGTTTCAGGTACACAGTGTGCAAAATGTGTAATAAGAATTCACGTGACTAAGAGAATAAAATGTGGAAAATTTTACATTACTAAGTGAATTGCAGTTCTTTCCCCCCCCCCCCTCATAAACACTGTTGTCTATTTCCAGAACATTTCATCAGCTGGCAAAGAAGCTCTGGGCCCATTAGCAATCACTCCCCATTCCCTCCACCCACCAGCCACCTGCAGGAACTAATCTACTTTCTGAATCTGTGGATTTACCTCTTCTGGATGTTTTATATAAATGGAACTAGAGGCCCAGTGCATGAAATTTGTGCACGGGGGAGGAGGGGTCTTCCTCAGCCCAGCCTGCACCCTCTCACAGTCCAGGGGGTGTCCGACTGACAGCTTAGAGGGGGGGGGGCTAAGCTGTCAGTCAGACATCTTTAGCACTGCCACAAAGGTGGGAGAGGCTCCTGCCATCTCCGTTGTGAGCCCAGCTCAGGGCTTCTGCTTGCGCTGCGCTCCCCGTGTGGCAGTGCACTGACCACCAGGGGTCAGCTCCTGTGTTGAGTGCCTGCCTCCTGATGGTGGTCAGTGCACATCATAGGGACCTGTTGTTCAACCGTTCCGTTGATTTGCAGATTAGCCTTTTATTATACAGGATTATGTAACCTGTGACTTAAGAAATGTTTATTCCCACTCACCACCATCCTCGACAAACATCAGCTTGTTCTCTATATCAGTGGATCTGTATTTGTTTTATTTTATTCATTTATTTTGTTTTTCTAGTTCCCACTTATGAGATCATATGGTATTTGCCCTTCTCTGTCTCACATATTTGACTAAGCATAATGACCCCTAGGTCCATATATGTAGTCACCAATAGCAAGACTTCAATCTTTTTTATGGCTTAGTAATATCCTGTTGTGTGTATACCACACCTTCTTTATCTTTTATCCATTCACTTATATTTCAACCTAAGGATGACCACCTTATGTTCTTGTAAATTAAGGGATCTACTTTCAGTATCTGTTTAAACTTTTGGTTCACTTCTTCACCATCAACCACAGTTTTTACTCCAAAAGTAATTTAATGGCAATTTTTGTTTTTAAGCAACTCAGCTATACCAAGTCATGCAAAGCTTTAAGCTGTATATTTACATTGTCATTTGCTTATTTTACATAATATTTAATTTATATGTATCCTATATAATAAAATGCTAATGTGCAAATAGACTGAACCGCGTAACAACCGAACAACCAAACAGCCAATCGCTATGACATACGCTGACCACCAGGGGACGTGCATAGGACATGGTGGGTGTTGGCAGCAGGTGGCAGAGCGCAGAACATGGCAGACATAAGCCACAGCAGGAGGGTGGAGCAGATGAGTGGGAATGTCAGACCAAGGCAGGGCACTAGTCACTGTCATCAGTGTGAGCCTCTGGTGGTTAACTGAAAATGCTTTGCTCCCTTGTGCCATGGTCCCATCCAGTGCTCACACCTGCTGCCAGCGCTAGAGCCACTGCTTGCACCTGCCACCAGTACTCAGCACCTGCCCTGATCACTCAGTGCTGTCAGCGGGTGCAAGCAGCAGCTGCCAGCCCTGATTTCCCCTCAGGGCTTCTCCACCTCTATCTGCTCCTGAGGGGTGATCAGGGCTGGCAGCAGCCTCTTGCACTCACTGCCAGTGAAGGCACTACTTATACCTGCAGCTGGTGCTGGAGTTGTTGCTCACACCCACTGCTGATGTCTGGCACCAGTCCCGATTGCTAGGTAGTGTCAGGGGGCATGAGCTGTAGCTGCCGGTCCTGATCCCTCCTGAGGGCTTCTCCACCTCCCCCTGCTCCTGAGGGGAGATTAGGGCAGCAGCAGTTGCTGCTCGTATCTGCTGATGGCGCCAGCCCTGTTCACATCCACTGCTGGCACCAGACTCAATTGTTCGCTCGCGCGCTCGCGCTCTCTCTCTCTCTCTCTCTCTCTCTCCCCTCCCCCTCACCTTCCTCACTTTCATTCTCTCTCTCAAAAAAAATGGGAAAACACATCCTTGGGTGAGATTTACAACCACCACAACAAAACGTTTCTGTATGACAATTTTTGTTGCTATTAGTATTTACACAGAAGAAATATCAGGTAGTCCACATCTTCCTCAACAACTAGAGGAAAGGTTACTTTTGGAAGACCAATTTGCCTCAATGCACAAATCTCAAATTGGCGAAGTATTTTACATTTACTTTCATATAATTTTCATTCACATAAACACATTTTTAAAAGTTCTAACAACTTGTTACTGGAAATGCAAGTTTCCAAAGTTTCCTTCAAATTCCTATGAAGGTTTTAAGACAGCATTACTGTCCTCCGTGTAATCAACTAATATTTTTTCCTTTTGGCATGGAGTTGCTAATGATTATATGTTCTCTTTCACCAGTTGTCACCTCTTGAAACTCTGGTCTTTAAACTCGCTCTTACATGCCTTGGCATCTTCTTCCTCAATTCTTAAATCTCTTTCTCCTCGCAAAAAACGCTCCAGAGCTCTTAGTATCTCTCTAGTTGTCTCACTGATGCTTCCCATAGTGTCACAGTGACCACGGCTCCATATTCCTTTCCAATATCCTTGGAAAACGATGTTCAGTTTATCTTTACAAACCTTAACCAGGTTTCCAATGATGCTTTGAATATTTTCCGTAACTACTACCAAACTCATACCCTTCGTCGATCTCACAGTGCAGTTTCAGGGGGTTCTGTGGAATTGACACCTTATATATTTTATCCTTTAATCTTCATATTTATCCTTGGATTTGGTGACCTTCACTTTCAGATTTCTACTGAAAGGAGCTTTGTCTGATTTTGAACCTGTTCCCACAAGCTGACAAGGACAGTGCCAGTTCCTTTAAGCCTGGTGCTGCCAACGCTCCAGGAACTGATCTTTCATTGGTTTGTATTTGTACTTGACTTTGTGCTGTGATTATTTTTAAGCTCGATACAGATTGCTGGCAGGGAAACCAAGAGATCAATAGTCTTTGTTTATTGTATTCGTATATCCATATGCAAATTATACAGATACCTTGAACTTTAATGGATGTTTGGAATCCAAACTTGCAGTTTTTAAGGTCCTTAATAGTAAAGCCCACTTAAAACCAATGACTCTTTTAAAAAATATATGCAGGTTTGATATATATTTTATTGATTTTTTACAGAGAGGAAGGGAGAGAGACAGAGAGCTAGAAACATCGATGAGAGAGAATCATCGATCAGCTGTCTCCTGCACACCCCTCACCGGGGATGTGCCCGCAACCAATGTACATGCCCTTGACTGTAATCGAACCTGGGACCTTTCAGTCCCCAGGCCGACGCTCTATCCACTGAGCCAATCCGGTCCCGGCTAAAACCAATGACTTTTGACCTTGAACAGTAAAATAGGCTACATTTTAAGTTCATTTTATGTAAATCTTCTAACATTTAAGAAGGATACTGCACATCTTAATATTCTCTTTTAAGATGGATGATAAACTTACCAATACTAATTATGACACTAATTAAAATTCAAATATTCACTATTTTTGCTAAGATCAGCAGCATAGTAGAAGGCAGTTATTTCTATTAAATGCTTCTGTAAGTACATTTGGAGGGCTTATGATGACTCACAGATTGTATATTTTATCTTGACTGACCATCCTGGGACGAACTTTATAACAAGCAGACTTGCTCAGGCAATTTCTCTGCCTCCTCAACCTCTGGGAGGAAAGTATAAATAAATGTCCTTGAAAGTGAGAGAAGGATGAAGTATTTTTTCATTATGAAAGCCCAGGAACAAGGTATGTTTTTCAGCTACATACAGCAGCAGTTTTCAACCAGCGTGCCCCAGGAGGCACCCTGGTGTGCCACAGGAATTTCTAAAATATTTCTAAACTATTTAGTCAGGGGCACTAAGCTCTTTTCTCTTAGATCTGTGGTCAGCAAACTGTAGCTCGAGAGCCACATGCGGCTCTTTGGCCCCTTGCGTGTGGAGCTTCCACAAAATACCACGACCTGGGTGAATCTATTTTGAAGAAGTGGTGTTAGAAGAAGTCTAAGTCTTAAAAAAAATTGTCTCTCAAAAGAAATTTAAATCATTGTACTGTTGATATTTGGCTCTATTGACTAACGAGTTTGCCGACCACCGCCTTAGATTGTCAAATAAAATTTTACAAAATGACAACAACTAACACAACGCTGTCTGGTGTGAATGAATCTAAATTATTTCTTTTTTTTTCCAGATCTGCAAAAAAAATATACCTTTTGGTGTGCCGCCGAATTTTAGTTAACAGTTTATGTGCGCCATGAGATGAAAAAGGTTGGAAATCACTGGCGTAAGAGGATCATACTATCAGGTAGAGAGGTAAGGCATGTGACCATGTCTACATCTGGCATACGCACCGATCTAAATGCATCCGCATTTCGATCACAAGAGATGCTAACAGCATAAGGAGGCAGGTAAAATCCCCCCTGTCACCGCTCACCTATTGCTATGCCTGCAAAAGAGTGCAAGGGAGCAGATTAAAAAAAAAAACAACACAAGCGCAGAAGGAAAAAAAAAACCCTGCCGATCTCTCTTAAAAATGACTTTTATTGTCCTGCGTGGCTTTAGTTCAGCCCGACGTGGGCGTCCAGAGGCAGATGACATTTTGACGAGGCGGTCAGTAGCCATCCTTTCCTGCAAAGAAGCTTCCCTTACCCAGGAGGGATTTGAAACCACCAAACGCTGCGCCATCCCAAAGAAAGAAAGGAGGCAGCGGCTCCATCACCTCCCGGAGCGCACGTAGCCAGCCGCCCCGCCCCCGGGATAGCCCCGCCCCCAGGGCTAGCTCCGCCCCCAGGGTTCGCCCCGCCCCTCACTCTCGCCCCGCCCCCTCGGGTAACCCGGATACACACCCACGCTACCCTTTCACCTCCCGGCCGTTGGCTAACGTGGAGGCGAGACCCCGGCCGCGCCGTCCGGGTCCCGTCCCGCGCCGGTGAGCTGGGCCCGCGGAGACGGTGGAGGGGCGCTCCGCTCAGCCTTTCCCGGGAGGCGGCGATGGGGCGCGCGGGCGCCGGGGGGCGGGCGCCGGTGTAGCGCGCGCGGGGCCCGGCCGGGGAGCGAGGCGGCGGCGGCGCGCGCGCGCGCGGGGAGGAGGAGGAGGAGGAGGAGGAGGAGGAGGCCCGTGAAGGCGGCCGCCGCCGCCGCCGCCGCCCGGAGCGCCGGGCCTCCTCGGGCGGGCGGGCGGCGCCATGGCCCCCATGGGCATCCGCCTGTCCCCGCTGGGGGTGGCCGTGTTCTGCCTGCTGGGGCTCGGCGTGCTCTACCACCTCTACTCGGGCTTCCTGGCCGGCCGCTTCAGCCTCTTCGGCCTGGGCGGCGAGCCCGGCGGGGCCGGCCCGGCGGCGGGGGCGGGGGCGGCGGGGGCGGCGGCGGCGGGCCCGGGGGCCGCGGCGGACGGCGGCGCCGTGGACCTGCGCGAGATGCTGGCCGTGGCGGTGCTGGCGGCCGTGCGCGGCGGCGCCGAGGTGCGGCGCGTCCGCGAGAGCAACGTCCTCCACGAGAAGTCCAAGGGGAAGACGCGCGAGGGGGCCGACGACAAGATGACCAGCGGGGACGTGCTGTCCAACCGCAAGATGTTCTACCTGCTCAAGACCGCCTTCCCCAACGTGCAGGTGGGTGCCGCCGCCGAGTGCAGGGCGCTGGGGGAGCGGTGGGCCCGGGGGCGTGGGAGCCTGGGGACCGACCCCGTCCCGTGGACGCCGCCCCGCAGCCCCGGGTCGCGGTGGACAGACAGATGTGGGTGGAGACGCTGAGCTGGAGGTGCCCAAGGTCATGCAAGACAGGTCCTTGCAGGAGCTGGGTGAGATTGCAAGGCAGTGCAAGGGCCCAGTGTGTGTGCGTGTGTGTGTGTGTGTGTGTGTGTGTGTGTGTGAAGAGCTGGGTGAGATTGCAAGGCAGTGCAAGGGCCCAGTGTGTGTGTGTGTGTGTGTGTGTGTGTGTGAAGAGCTGGGTGAGATTGCAGGCAGTGCAAGGGCCCAGTGTGTGTGTGTGTGTGTGTGTGTGTGTGTGTGTGAAGAGCTGGGTGAGATTGCAGGCAGTGCAAGGGCCCAGTGTGTGTGTGTGTGTGTGTGAAGAGCTGGGTGAGATTGCAGGCAGTGCAAGGGCCCAGTGTGTGTGTGTGTGTGTGTGTGTGTGTGTGTGTGTGTGACATCAAAGGGCTGAGCTTTCCCCCCTACACGCCTGCCTCAGGCTCCTCTGTCTAATGAAAAGGATTGCACTAGAACCCCCAGGGTCCGCTAGCCATCCCTGACTTAATTCCTGGGAAAGGTGGTGACTTGTATTAACACCCGTTTTCTGGCCCACCTACCAGGAATCCATGAAAGGTCAGCGGCTGTGGAGGGGGTGCTAGGGCGCCCTGCCTTTGTGGGATGGATACTTAGGAATCACTGTGGTTGTAGCTGTTAGCAGGACCCTCTTGATGGGACGTGTTTTGAGGGCTCTTCCAGGAACTTTTTGGCAGTATGTTTCTCAGCAATTTCATGTCAACGGTCTATCCCTTGTTTACTCCAGGAAATAAGAATTGAAGAGCATTTGCTTTTTCGTGGGGTAGATTTCTGGTAAGGCATTGCTGTGTTAGGGAAATTCGGACGTTTTTGGCTACTGAGAAGAAAAATTGTTTCCAGTGGCGTTGAGTTAATTAGATCAACAATGGAATCTAACCTGGAGCTTCTTTGGAAGAGAGAGGCGGGTGTAATCATTGTAGAATCGCTTACCATGTGTGACCCTTGTTTTGGTCTGTCTTATTGTGTTTGTGGTTTTCTTTTCTTCCTTCCTTGTGTTTTTTTTCTTCCTTCCTCTTCCTCTTTCTGTCTTGTTTCTTTTTCTTAATTTTTTTTTGCAGCAATTAACATTGGCATTCATCATGAGCTGCTGAATACCAGATGTGTTTACACAACAGTTTCAGTTTTTCTCATGCCCTACCCTGCTTTATTACTGTTCACATCTCTCTGATCTCCTAAACACAGTTCTTCCCTAGATTTGGTAGAAGAAACTGGAGTTTCAGAGAAGCTGACATCGTTGTAACAGTAGCAATAGTAACAAGTTATTGAGTACATTCTAGGTGCCCAGATACTGGCCACAGGACTTCATTTGATCCTCACAGCAACTTCAGAAGTAAATTTTATTTGTGCCCACTTTCCAGATGGGAAATCTGAAGCTCATGGCACTTTACTACACAGTTTATATCATCTTTTAACTCTTCATTTTAGCTAGATCTTTAGGATGCTACTTAAAACAGAACTTATAGTGCAGTGTCCTAGACCCTAGGACAGGCGTGGGCAAACTACGGCTCACGGGCCAGATCCGGCCCGTTCGGCTGTTCTGTCCAGAGCACGTGGAGCCTAAACAGCGGACCGTACCCTTTTATGTAATGATGTTTAATTTGAATTTATATTAGTTCACACAAACACTCCATCCATGCTTTTGTTCGGTCCTCTGGTCCAGTTTAAGAACCCAGGTCCAGTTTAAGAACCCACTGTGGCCCTCGAGTCAAAAAGTTTGCCCACCTCTGCCCTAGGACCTAGGGAAACAAGATGGTACAAGCTTAAAAGCAATAACAGTGAAATATAGTAAGCAGAGTTGAATTTTTTTAAGGTAAAGATAAAGATATTCTTAAATATTGGAAACATAAATCTGTGCATGTGTGTTCACATGCCAACTCCAGCCCACTCCGCTTCTGCCAAAGCTTTTGTCTTGGGTAACTTCCCCAGGATCCTGAGTTTGCTTTCTCTCTTATGAGCAAACACTGAGGGAACAGCTGCCAAGGGTAGAGAGCTGCCTTTTATTAAACACTAAGCCTAAACTCTCGGAATTGTGGATGTTGAAGTCTGCTTATTTTCTTGGGATCGTGTGCCTGTTTGCATGTGCTCTTCAGTGTTCATTTGGGTGGGGATTGGTGGAATAGGGAGGCTATGTGCATTCACATGTGCATTCACACAATGGCAAATAGGATCGTGTCATGTTGAGCTATCTCCTTCTGTCCCTGTGTCGTTAGGCTAGGGGCCAGATGTGGCCATCTAAGTAGAGACTCAGCCATAGATTATTTTCTTTTTTCACTCCCTTCCCCCAGCACGCAGAAGTGCAGTCTTAAGTGTATGGTTGTTTTTGAAGCCTCACCTGCAGTGTTTTTGGTAAGGAACTTCAATCAAATCCCGCTCAGTTTATCTTCTTATGGGAAATTAGCTTCAAGAAACCACAGGTACTCTTCTTTTATCCTGGTGCCCGTGCAAATGGAACGAGGTCTCGTCTTTTCTCCCACGGCTTTCCTGGAGTAAGATGCTTGAGCTTTCCTTTATATACACACACACATATAAACTTAAAAAAAAAATATTTGCTTTGTTTTCATGCCTTTTTTAAAATTATTTTTATTGGTTTTGGAAAGGGAGAGATAGAAATATCAATGATGAGAGAGAATCACTGATTGGCTGTCTTCTGCATTTCTCCCCACCCTCCTCCATTGGGGATCGAGCCCACAACCTGGGCATGTGCCCTGACTGGAATCAAATTTGGGGCCCTTCAGGCTGTAGGCCAATGGCTCTAGTCACTGAGCCAAACTGGCTAGGGTGAGCTTTCCTAATAAAGTTCACCCCTCAGAAAAACAATACAGCATGGCACCCTGGAGCAGTGGTTCTCAACCTTCCTAATGCCGCGGCCCTTTAATACAGTTCCTCATGTGGTGGTGACCCCCAACCATGAAATTATTTTCGTTGCTACTTCATAACTGTAATTTTGCTACTGTTAATGAATTGTAATGTAAATATCTGTGTTTTCTGATGGTCTTAGGTGACCCTGCTAGTGGTTCAGAACTGCTGCTGTAGAGCCAGGGCATTGACAGGAAAGAGGTGTTCCGTGTTTTAAAAATTCCTGTGGCACACCAGTGTGCCTCCTGCAGCACACCAGCTGAAATCACTGCTCTGGAGCACTAACTAAACGGAGGACAATTTTGCCTCAAAGGGACATTTGGCAGTGTCTGGAGATTTTTGGTTCTCACAACTGGGGGTAGAGTGCTATTGACATCCTGTAGGTAAAGGGTAACTAACCCACAAAGTATAGAAAAGGAGCCCATAACAAGGCATTACCTGGCCTAATTTTCCAACTTGTGCCCACATTGAGAAGCCCTACTCATTTTTTTTCCTAAGAAAACTCAAGTTTGGCCTAGGATACCTGGACTTCCTTTTATAGTTAACTTTTTTCATATTAGTGATCTTTGTTGAGTTCTCAGATTAGCAATTCTCTTCCTAAACACATTGGCAGTGTTTGATTTCACTGTGTGAAAATAAATGCAGCATTGGTATGACACAGCGTCTTTTGTCCTTGTGTATAATGATGAAAATAAAGGCTGAAGATTGCTGGAGTGGATTTGCAGAGAAACACATAACAGACAGATTTAGATTTATCTCTATGATTTAAAGTAAAGGGAATTCTTCTGAAAAAATATATTTTTTATTGATTTCATAAAGGAAGGGAGACGGAGAGAGAGAAAACATCAATGATGGGAGAGAATCATTAATCAGCTGCCTCCCTTATGCCCCACATCGGGGGTCGAGCTCCTAACCCAGGTATTCTTTTTTTTTTTTAATATATTTTATTGATTTTTCACAGAGAGGAAGAGAGAGGGATAGTTAGAAACATCAATGAGAGAGAATCATCGATCAGCTGCCTCTTGCACACCCCCTACTGGGGATGTGCCCGCAACCAAGGTACATGCCTTTGACCGGAATCGAACCCGGGACCTTTCAGTCCGCAGGCCGACGCTCTATCCACTGAGCCAAACCGGTCCCGGCTCAGGTATTCTTTATTTGAGGGGCTCCTGTCTTCATCTCCACTTGTTCAGAGTTTTGACAATAATTTAAGATAAGGCATGGTGTTCCAAGCTGGTAGGAGCAGCTTGTGTCCATGCCTTCCTGACTTCTAGAGTAGGAGTTAAATTCTTTCAACAGGAGTACCCAACAGAAAATTTGAGAAATTCTAGTATAGTGCAAATAACTCTTGCCTTAGACATCTTGTCCAGTCTCGAGCCTATGCCAAATATTAAACTTGTGTTACAGTTTCCTCTCCTTTAAAATTAAGGTAACAATGTGATAATCAGCATTTCAATAAACAATGCAGACAGAGAGAAAGAATCCATTGGGATAGGCCCAGTGGAGGATTTTACCATAGTAAAATCAGGTAGCCTGGTGAGCCTGAATCAGAAGCTCATGGAAGAAAGGCAGGCAGGAGCTGTATCATATGCCAAACTCTACGAAGTTTGGACTAGATCTTTAGTTCAATCCTAGAGTATTAAAAGATTTACCCAACTTTTCTTGAAGCCTACAATGCGCCATACTTTGTTTTGGTTTTGGACACTTGGAGTGGTGAGACCAGACAGGGGACTTTTAACATACCTGTGTGGGAGAGGAGGACCAGAACCTGGGCATGGGAAAGTCATACTTAGCTTGTTTTACTAGCTAACCTTTATGTAGTCCTGGCAAGCACTGAGTTAGGTTTCTTATTGCCTCTATTTATTTACCCGACAAAAACAGGAGGTGAGTACTACTTCCTCCATTTTGCAGATAAATTGAGAGTTGGAGAGACTAAATAATTTGCCAAAGGATTTACAGCTAGAAAGTAATCTTAGGCTCACAGGGATTCACTTAATGACCTGAGAATCATCTGATTCTATATACAAGGTACTCTAAGAGGTGTAACTACAGTGTACTCTTAAATTATAGTTTTGAATGATTGGAAGGACTCAGGGTAGATGCTTGAAGAATAGTAGAGGTGGTAGACCAGTTAGGAGGCTTTTTCAAGTGAGAGACGATACATTTTGAATTGGAATTATGATTGTAGACAAGTTTGATGTGGAAGGATATGAGAAAATGTTTAGCGATGTGTCAAAAATGACTCATTTCTGGTTTTGCTGGTGGTGAACGGGATGACAAGTACTAGAGGGCAGATTAAGTGTTATCTTAGACTTAAGTTAGAGGTGCCTTGTATGTTCAAGGGAACATGTTAAGGAGATAGTTAAATACATAGAGTCTGAAGCTCTTGATATTTCTGAATTAGAAATACAAATTTGTGAGTCATAAATGTGATATTGTTTGAAACCAGATGTGGACAGGATGCTTAATGAAAGAATGTTGTGTGAAAGGGGAAGATGAGTACCTACAACCAAGGATAACAAAGATTGAAAATAATCTTACATAAATAAAAGCCTAATATGTTAAGTATACAATTGTCTGGTCATCCATTCAACCAACCAAAGTGTAGTATGCTAATGATATGCTAAGGCCACTCAACCGCTCATTATGATGAGCACTGACCACCAGTTCAGATGCTCCGACCAGTGGGTTAGCTTACTGCTGGGGTTTGGCTGATCAGGATTGAACGAGATGGGCTGGACAAGCCCTGGAGCCTTCCTGTGGTCTCTGCTGGCTAACCTCCTGCGTCCCTCTCCAGCCCTGATAGTGTACCAGTGGGGTCTCTCAGCCTGATCTGCATCCTCTTGCAATCCGGGACCCCTCAGGGGATGTGGGAGAGCTGGTTTTGATCTGATCCCGCTCAGTGCAGGAGCTGTCCCCTGGTGGTCAGTGTGCTCCCACAGGGTGAGCGCTGCTTAGCCAGAAGCCGGGCTCACAGCTGGCTTCAGCAGCAGTCAGAGATCCCAAGGGTTCCAGACAGTGAGAGGATGCAAGCCAGGCTGAGTCTCCCCCCCTCCCACCCTACCCCTGTGCATGAATTTCATGCACCAGGCCTCTAGACACTTAATAGTAGCAGCCAACTTTTATTAAATGCTTACTCTGTGTTAAGCACTATACTGTTTGTTTTACCTTTTCTATTCCATTGAATCATACAAAGAACCCTGTAGAGAGATATATTTGTCATCTATTTTTAGCACTTGGTAACTGAAGCTCAGAAAGATTATTTATAGAGATATAATAGTGTATAGAAAAAGACTTCTGAAAAGGGAGGAGAAGAAGATAGATATAGCAGTGTTTATCCATTTAGAAAATAGTTATTGAATTCCCACTGTGTCATAAGTACAGCTTGAGACAATATTCAAAAATTTATTAAGATTCAATGTTTTATGTAAATGTTACCTTCTTAAGGTATTAACCAAAAGCCTCTTTAACCCCAAAGTAGTGGAATTGTCATGCAAATAACATTAATTGTGTTTTGAATTCTTGATTTCTTCTTTTTATTCAATTCCCTGTTAAGGACTGGGACTAGATAGGCAGTAGAGATGAGGGAGGGAGAGTAGATTGAGTAGAATGGTTATGGAGAAGAAATGAAACTACATTAGTGAAGGATAATGTTGTCCATCAAGAAGTATTAGCACCTATGATTAAGGCACTGGTTTATAAGCAGTGGAGATGGGGCTACAGTAATGAAGGAACTGTGTCTGAACACACGGATCTTACGTTGTAGTAGGTCAAGACAGATAGTTAACATGGTAACAAATAAGTGACTTATACTGATAAGAAATAAAAGTAAGAGCATGTGGGAAGAGTGATTGGGGGATCATGCTTTGGCCATGGGTAGTTTCGGAAGGCCACTCTAAGGCACTGTCCTTTAAGCTGAGAGCTGAATGATAAGAAGCAGACCATCATGCAGAGATTTGGTAAGAGATAATATGAGCAAAAGAATGCAAGTACAAAGGTCTTGAGGCCAAGGGACAGATAAGTCTGGAATGGAGTAAATAGAGTGCAAATAGAGAAAGGTTACTGATCATCCAGGCCTTGCCTTGTGGATGGTAGTAAGCAGCCTGGATTGTGTCTCCGTGTAATGAGAAATTATTGGAAGGTTTTAAGTAGGGAGTGATATAATCAGTCTCATTTAGGAGGATGGCAGGTAGCTGGGTTGAGAAAGAAAGCTCCATAAAAGCAGTGATTTTTGTCTCTTTTGTTCATTATTATATCCCAGTATCCAAAACAGTTTAGCTTGTGTAGTCATTAAATAGTTGATGAATGAATGAATGAATGAATGAATCCGAGAATACACTGTAGGAGACAAGAGCAATCAAAGGCTATTCTAGAAATCCAAATATGGGATAGATGGTGATTTAAATCAGAATTTTTTTTGTAAACTGTATATGGTTTAGTCCAGGGGTGGGCAAACTTTTTGACTCGAAGGCCACAGTGGGTTCTTAAACCGGACCGGAGGGCCGGAACAAAAGCAACCTGACCATGCTGGCACTCTCATCTTGGGCTGCTGGTGAAGGAGCGGAGGGGAGAGCAAGAGAGCCCTCGGCTCTTTCGGCTCCGCGGGCCGGATAGAACAGCCGAACAGGCTGGACCCGGCCCGCGGACCATAGTTTGCCCAAGGCTGGTTTAGTCTGTGGTTTTTGCATGGTGATACAAAGTTCTGTAGAGTGATGTCTGCGAGATGGCAGGAATTCTCTACTGACATTCCCTCATAGAACATAGATTTTGGCCGTTACGCATGAACAAGAGTATCTTTCTGGGAATCTGAGAGTCCAGCAGAAAACTTACAGCACACCACTGAGGCAAAAAAGAGAAAAGAAAACCCACAGCAAGAATAAATGCATTAATGTTTTTGCTAATCTTGGGTACATTTATTTCTAGGTAATTTATTTCTGTTGTTAGTATAAATGGTTTTCTTTGTGTTAAATATTTTTAATATTTCTTGCTAGTATATAAAAATGCAGTTGATTGATAATGATTCACATTGTACCTAGCAACTTAATTTTGTTCTATAATATTGCCACAAATTTTTCTGAATTTTTTCAGTAATCAGATATCAGTTACATATTTTGCTGCTTCTTTTCTAATCCTTATCCTCTCCCATGCCCTCATCCTTCTTTAGCTTTCTGAAATGGCTAGGACTCTGCACATTATTAATAGTGGTTCTGATGGAGGACAACTGACTGCCCTTCCTGCAGGGTTCTGCAGCATCTGGCTTCCATTACTGTCCGACCTCAGACCTCATCTTTAGCTCCTTTCTTCGCTCCTTGCTGTACTCTGAATATATACCAGGCACACTCTCACCTTAGGGCTATTGCATTTTTTTATTCAATGGGCTGGAGTATGTGCCCTTTAGATATTTGCTAGTCGTACTTCCTTTAGATTTTCACTCTAATACTACCTTTTCTTAGCTACCCTGTCTTTTAAAAACAAATTAACAACTTTATTGCAGCATATTTTACATACCATATAATTTGCTCATTTCATATGTCCAATTCAGTAGTTTTTGGTGAATAAACCAAATTGTGCAACCATTGTCATTAATCAGTTTTAGAAAAATTTCATCATCCTAAAAATAACCCCATGCCCATATACTGCGAATCCCTGTTCTACCCTCTGCCCTAGGCAACCACTAATACTATCTCCATAGATCTGCCTGTTCCAGACATTTCACATAAATGGAACCATCCAGTATTTACTCTCTTGCGTCTTCTTTTTTCATTTAGTATAATGCTTTGGGGTTTATCCATGCTATGGGATGAATCACTACCTCATTTCTTTTTATGGCTAAATAATGTTCTGTGGTATGGATGTACCACATTTTGTTCATTCGTCAGTTTCCATTTGGGGGCCATTATGAATAATCCTAGCCACCTTATCTTAAAGAACAATCCTTTTCTACTCTCTTACACACACTTCTTATTCTTTCCTATTTTATTTTCTCTAACATACCACATGCTTTTTTATTTATTTTGTATATTGTTTATCTCCTTCAAAAGAATGTAAGCTCCCCAAAGACAGAGACTTTTGTCTCGCGTTGATCAACATCATGCATGTCTGGTAGAAAGTAAGAATCAGTAAACATTTGCAAACCAACAAAGGAAAAAATGAGTAGATGAGTTGGATGTTTACTATACACTGTATTAGAAATATTTTATGCTTTACATGGCCTGGAATTTCAGGGATATTACTATTTTTAACCTCTTCAGTGTCAATTTAGGATATTTCAGGGTACTTTCCAGAGATTGCTGATAGCTGTGGGTTTTTACCCTGTATGACTTTGCTCATATACTGTTAGTGTTATAAACACTGACTCTGTAGTAATGGGATCTAGGCATGCATCACATTCAGTATAACACATTAATCTACTCTAGAAAGGAGCTTGTCAGAAAGCACAGTATCCGCTTGTTTCTTTGAGGCTTACTTTATATTTTCTATAGTTGGAGTCTTTGTCTTTCTCTGACAACAAGCTAAATTTGAATATTAGATTGGGAAGTACTTGAAGACAAAATATTGTTGGAATTTCTCTTACAATATAGTTTTATTTTGTAATGAAATGTCTTGAAATTAAAAAAATATTGATTTACCTACTTTAAATTTATGTGATTTTTGTCTGAAAGGTTTTTCTCTTTTGTGCTTTCCTGGGTAGTGATTTTTTTTCTTACTCTAAAAATTTTTTTAACTATCATCTCCTTTTGATGCAGATAAATACAGAAGAACACGTGGATGCAACCGATCAGGAGGTTATCTTATGGGATCGTAAAATTCCTGAGGACATCCTGAAGGAAATAGCCACCCCCAAGGAGGTACCAGCAGAAAGTGTTACTGTCTGGATCGACCCACTTGATGCTACTCAGGAGTATACAGGTAATTTTAAAATTTAAAATTGATCTCAAATTTTAGATTGTCATTTATATCAGAAAATCAGAATGAGGGCAGGTAGTATATACATGGTAG